>JZLH01S0387527.1:67623-86523 GCA_001188425.1 Eucidaris tribuloides | reverse complement strand
ACACTCATGCTCATAATTATGGAATATTTTACAAACATTTTAGAAATTGCCATTTTTCCGTGAACGTTACACCTGAGATTAATATTTGCTCACCCCGGGTGAAGCAATTATAATCTAAGAATTTCAGGAATGTTATGCATTTTGTATCGTCCGACTCGACACTAAAACCTGTGTTTATAAATGACGGTATTGTTGTTGTTGTTGTTGAGTCACGTGGTGGTTTCGCGCGTTATTAGACTTGTAACAGATAATTCTGATGTTAATTAAAATTAATCATAAGTCACATTAGATACAAATTTATCAATTTAGGTTTTTTTTAAATTTCTTTAATTTAATACCTTTTTCATGATTTTTGTGGATTTAAAAAAAAATGTAATTGTTATTGCGCTCAAACATGTTTTAGTTTTTAATTCAGTCATCTCAGGAAACCCCAAAATTGCTTCACATACTGCGTTTTTGTGAAATAAACACTTGTCTTGAAAATTTTGCACGATATAGGAGAAAGAACTTAAGTATCAACAAAATATTCCATAATTTTGAGCATACGTGTATGTGTTTAAAAAGCATTGGAAAGCAATATAAAACCATTAAACGTGCTAAAAAATACTATTTAACATACAAATTTGTCATTTTTTCGGCGCGCGGACGAAAATTTTTGACTTTTTCAGTTCCCCCCCCCCCATCCGAAACATCGATCGACGCCCCTGAAATTGTTCAATCTTTAAGGAGTGAAAGGGGAATGAAACCCAGACATCTTACTGAATTCAGAGAGTACAGAACAATACAAGATGGAAAATAGTGAAAGTTTGAGCAAATTTGGTTGAACGGTTTAAGAGTTACGATTGTTCAAAGTTTATTTAATCCTTGTTATGGGGGATCCTTAAATTGGCAACTCTACTCATTTTTCAGTTGAAAGTGCGGAGAACTTCCCATTGGATTTGTACACAAATTTTCAATAATTTGCAGTTTTCTAAAGTGTCAGTTGAGAAAGTATCTAAATTCTTTCAGAAAAACATATAGAATCATTTTTGCTATGACATACTTGCACAACAAGCAAGAGCAAATCAGATATTTGATAAAATGTGAGAATAAGTGAAAATTTGTGTACAAAACCAATGGAGAGTTCTCCACACTTTCATCTAAAAAGCTGGTAGAGTTGCCAATTTAACAATCCTCCATAACAAGGATCAAATAAACTTTGAACAAACATAACTCTTGAACTGTTCAACCAAACTGTTTCTTCAAACTTTTACTAATTTCCTTCTTGTATTGTTCTGTAACCTCTGAATGCAGGAATGTGTCTGGGTTTCATTCCTCTTGAATGTCAAAAACGTGTGAATTTAGAGTGAACTTTAGTGATTTTCACTCATTCTGGAGTGACCTCAGGGATCAATCGGGGATTCCGAGTAATCCCGTGGTCACTCCGAAATAAGTGAAAATCACGGCCTTTGCTCAAGCTAGTCTGGCTTTCAGACACTGGAGTTAGCTTTTTTCCACTGATTTTGAATTTGGCAGCGACCAACCGTACCACAGATTTCTTGACAATCGTGCAACTGCACTGGTTTGACTTTCTGACCTTGTAAGCTTTGATCAGCAGGTAGGCCTTTTCAGTTTTCATCAGATAATACACGAATCCGGTCGGGCAGTCTTTCTAGTTTAACGGCTGGGGAAAATTCAAATCAAATTCAAATTCAAATTTTATTTAACACTCATCATGAAAATACAATACACAATTTATGCAAATATTACATAAAGTGAAATAAATATAAAAATACAAATCACAAGACACATGGTATGAAACATAATGAGAGTGTAAGGGGTGAGCAGAAAGGAGGAGACTCCTTTTATAAGCGCTACCCCGGGAAAAACATTAGATATTGCAAGTTATACAAACACATAAAGGACAAAGAAAATACTACATGTAAAAAACAACAGAACAACAGACATAATGCCTAGATTATTTACAATATTTAATCAATGTATTTGTTCAATAGGAATTGTTTGTATTTGTATTTAAAGTGATTTACTTGATTTAATATCAGGGGGTATATTTTGCCATATTTGTGGTCCTTTAAAAAACAACGAATTTCTCATGCATGTAGTTCTTATTTTTGGGTACTGGTAATTACTAGCATTTCTTGTATTGTAATTATGAACATCTGTATTAAGAGAAAAACAAGTTGATAAAAAGGCCGGAAGTTCTCCATTAAAACATAGAAACATAAAAACGGAAATATGAAAATTTCCTAGGTCAAGTACATTTAATATTTGTAATTTATGAAATAAAGGCTTGGAATAGGCATAATAATCGGAATGAGTAATAATTCATATGGCTTTCTTTTGGAGTTTAAATAATCCGTCCATATCTCTTTTGCTCGAATTTGCCCATGCAATTATACAATAATTAAAATACGGTGTTATCAGAGTATGATATAACATTTTTAATATATAAGAAGGATAAAATTGAACTTTCCGTAAATACCAATTTTTTTTTTTGCAATTTTATTGCACACAACACCAATTCATGATTTATTATAACACCTAAAAATTTTAAGTTTGACACACGTTCAAAAGTATGGTCATTAACCTGTAATATATGTGTTTTTGTGAAAATCATATACTTTGTTTTATCATAATTTAAAACCAATTTATTATTTGAGAACCAATTAAAATGCCTAGACAATTGTTTAAATTCATCGTGAAAAATTTGTAAATTAGAATGTGACATGAACACACTAGTGTCATCAGCGAATAAAATGAATTTGAGCTTATTGGAAATAAGCCAGTAATAATCGTTACGAATTCTATTTTAATTTTGTCAGCCCCTCTTTTCGTGTAACCTAGCTGACTTTTCATTCAGGTTTCAGGTTTTTGTGAAAGGTAAAGATTTATGAACACTTACATTATGAATGATTTTGGCTTATTTGCCAGACAACCGCATTTCGGGGTATATGTAAATCATGAACACAACTTTTAATATTCTACGTTAGTCAGTGATAGGTACAATTAATTGGGTGGATGAATATTTCACGTACATATTTACCATTAAGTGTTGCACATCGTGAGCAAAATCTTGGTTAACCATAACCCCAGCAATTTGAATCATTGACAGTCAGGGGCGTCGATCCATGTTTCGGATTGGGGGGGGGGGATGAAAAAATGGCCAGAATTTTCGGCGCGCTTTGCGCGCCAAATTGTAATACAGAATTGTGCGCGCAAAGTGTGCCGAAAAATTTCGCAATTTTATATGTTCAATAGTATTTTTATGCCATGTTTAATGGTTTTATAGTTCTTTCCAATGCTTTTGAAAACATATATTTGCATTGCATATTATGAATTTTTCAAATTGTCAAAATTATTGGGGGGCAAATCGATATGTTTGCCACCCCCCCCGTATTTTCGACGCCTCTGCTCACAGTCATGAACTTGCCACGAATCTGTCTAGATCTAAGTCTATATAAAGGTTTATGTATATACCACTGTCCAGATCTATGCTTAGTTTGAGGTCTATGCACTGTTATCTTTCCTGTTTAAAAATTCCTTCCACTCAATCAATTCACATTCGAAACAATAGTTTTATAGGATTCGTAAGCAACCATCGCAGCGTGAAGACCATACAGTGACGCAAATGGCGTGAAAAGCACCCCTATGTTATTTCCCGCGACAGGACTATAGTAGGCTTTCAGTACAGACCAAGTGTCCAGTTCCGTGCTCTCCAGTAACCACTGCGTCGTATTTGCTACAATCATGTATAACAAGGCAATCAGAATCCATTTTGTACTGCAGAAGCCTCTGATGACCTGTCGCTGAACGATAAGGAGAAATGACGTCATCAAATATACCTCATAGAGATTGAAGATAGAATAAATGGCTGCGAAACAGGACATCACAATTTGGTCAGATTCTACCTGATGAGGCTGGAATAATAACCCGATTGCTGACACCAGACGAAAGATGTTGAAAGCGAAGATTCCAAAGGAGCAGACCAAGAACATGATATCATGACCTTCTAATAGACCGCCGAATATCGAAACACTTCCATGCATATGAAAATGTCTTCTGTTATTTGTGACAAAGGAATGGTGTATGCACAAGAGTATCATAGGGAAAAAGAACGACATTTCACAACACCAGGCTACATAGACTTTAGAGTCAGCTGTAAGACCAGTACAATGTTCCGAAGCTAGAAAGTGATTGACTCCAAAATACATTGATCCATAAAGGACACTCATCACCAGAACTTGCTTCAAAACTGGCCGAAGTTGCGAAAAATTTGGTGACGGGTCCTCTTCGACGTCTGTGCCAATTTGTCTCGACGATTTTCGCCACATTAAACACGATTCGAGAAGGGACTTCAGTCTCTCCCACCATGTTTCTGACGCAGCCAATTCAGTTTCGAAAGCTTCCGGTTCGTCATCAGCAACATGTAAGAAAGATTTTGGCAAGATAGATTTCCATATCTGCCACACTATTGCAGTTGAAATAATTCCAGTTTCTTCATAGTAAGGTTTCGTGCATTTGTTAAAAATTGTCCAAACGCTCCGGTCAGGTGACATGGAAAGTCCGGACCAATGTAAGGAGAAGCGTGTATCTTCTGCGTCGAGGAGATGAGTTTTGTTGCTGTGTTCCAGACGGTAATACCCAATAACAGAGACATTGAAAAACAGAACTGGGGCCTGTCCACGAAAACGGCGTCGTAATACTTTTTAATGAACACCATAAGAACTACAACGCAGGTGGTATAGGACACGTCTAGCACACATCGTGTTATAATAATAGGTGCCTTGGAGGTCTGACTTTGTGACAAACACATGATCGATCGAATTATTGGCAAGGGGATGGTGATCAGGGAGATTGCAGCAAAAACGTAGAAAACGTTGACAAGAGATTTGTGCGGCATTTGGTCCTCTGTGTGATCTGGTAACTGGTGATTTACTTGTTGGCGTGGTTGAGGAGAAATTGTTTCTGAGGTTGACACCGTATTGGGTCCGAATGTTGTTGCCGTTGGCGACGCCGTCGGTAACGACGAAGGAGTTCCACCTTGTTGGGATTGAGATTCGAGCTGCGAGGTGGACATTGTATACACGTTTGTCTTTGGCGAGGTTTGATCTGAGCGTGACAATCCAGAGGGATATTGCAAGTTGGGTGGCGTTGATAAAGATCTTCGATGCGACAGTGGCGACGAGGAGCGTGATGACGCCAGTGATCCCGTTCGTCTTCGAGAAATGTTTGATGTTGTTGCTTGAGGCTCAATTTGGTCCTGGTTTTGTGGCGCAGAGTGGAGTAGACCGACAGCTCGGGCACAATGACGGCAACACATCGGCCAGAAAACAAGCTGCGCCTGATGGTATTTTGAATGGTTACGGATAACATTGGTGAAACAAATATTCAGCACCAGAATGACTGTAATTTCTACGACGTGGGTAATGATGTACGTGAGGTCCTCTTGTGATGGCCCGAAATCCGTCTTTACAGGGAGACCGGTTAGAATCGCTAGACACACTGCGAGACTGGCAAACAGACACAAAAGTAAGGTGCTGCTGTATGGATTTGTGCTCACTATAATATGTGCCTGGTCGTCCATTTTGATGTCTTCTTGTTAAGTAATGTGTACTAAGAGATACAATTGTTATTTGTGTCGATTGCTTAAAAAGTAGAGAAGTTTAATGAGATGTTAGAGTTCCTGCCACTCCCACTATGTAAAGCAAAAGTATATAGACGTGAATCAGGAGGAGCATATTTATATATCAAGTTTCGCTGTTACTATGGGTGTAGCGTATGAAAATCTCAGTAATTATCGTTGACAGAGTATTGGCCTTTCAACTGTCTATTGTTACAGTAGACTATAAACGCATTTCACAACTGTAGATTTATTGGTAATAAAAACTATTATGATTGAAGCAATGATAGGTAATTCCACTTCTGTCTATGCACGCGAGCTATGCAACCATTATGATTGGTGTCAGGATGTGGTATTTTACATGTGTGTGTGTGTGTGTGTGTGTGTGTTAGTTGGTTTGGTGGTGTGTGTGTGTGTGTGTATGTGTTTGTGTGTGACCCACATTTTGGCAAGTCCCTCCTTTGCACCCTAGTTTCCACAAGTTAACAATGACCACATTTTTTGGTTGTTGAAAAAATAGCATTTGGATTTCGTAGAATCTTTGACAGCAAAAACTTTATGAGCAGGTTGATGATGGAGACAATTCTGTCAATAGTGTAGGGAAAGTTCGGTGGTTGGAGAAATTTGAATCATAATTCGAAAGTGCCTGTATATTTTAACCATGCTAAGATGTCAATCTATATAGGTTTTATTCATGGAGTTGGAAATCATATGAAAAAACCCCAAAACAACAATAATAATAATAACAACAACAACAACAACAACAAAAGGTTCATGTTCGGCAATCAGTATTCAAGGTTAGATTTTAAATACTACGATTATAGACTCTCACTTGCGCAAAACTTTATCCAGGAGTCAAATATACTGAAACAAAATTACAGTCTGGGCAAAGCCACAGTTGTTAGCTGTACTAACATTTATCTGAAAAAATATACAGTGTGTATCAAAAAAGTAGACACTTAGAAAAAAATGTATTACACAAAAATTTCATGATCTTGAGATTATTTTTTTATATGAATATTTTACCTTGGATCGGAGCTATCTGATGACATTGTTGGTATTGAAACCTTTTAACGCATGAGTGAGCCCAGCCCACTTTTGTCCAATCTGCCAAAAAATTCGCACAGAATGTGTTCTAATAGTCAATGTTTAATGCCTTGCAGACCCATGCTGCAAAAGATTTTAACTGATGTGCACAAGTATTGAATCCTTAGCATGCGAAGAGAAGAGCTAATATCAATTCTTTAACAAGAAAGACAAAAATGAAGCAATGATTCAGATACACCATCTAAAAAAAAGAAGAAAATGCCATTTTGGGGGGTCAATTCACAGTTCATCTTGCAAACACAACATTTTGTTCTTTTTTTAGTGGGGTGTATCTGAATCATTGCTTCATTTGTGTCTTTCTTGTTACAAAATTGATAATTATTAGCTCTTCTCTGAACATGCTGAGGATTCAATACTTGTGTACATCAGTTGAAATCTTTTGTAGCATGGGTCTGCAAGGCATTAAACATTGACTATAAGAACACTATACTGTGCGCAAATGCGTTTTTGGCCGATTGGACAGAAGTGGGCTGTGCTCACTCATACGTGAAATACTTTCAATAGCAACAGTGTCATCAGATAGCCTAGGTCCAAGGTGAAATATTCATACAAAAAATAATCTCAAAATCATGAAAATTTTTTAAATAATGTTTTTAAGAGTCTACTTTTTTTTATACACACTGTATATGTAGGAAACTGATCCTCAATGGACAAGCTTTGGGTAAACTGTATTTATTAAAGGGAGAAGGCACCAGCAACTAACAGGCATAAGTTAAGAAATAAAGAGGCATTGAGAGTATTGTGAGAATTATGGTATATGGTGATAAAGACAGCCTAAATAAGGGCTACTGTGTGACACTCACACTCAGGAAGGCCCTATAAATTAGTTAATTTGTGTTTATTTTATGTCTTTGCAAGCCTTATCTTAAGATAAAACTTGCAGAAACAGTCATTGGGGGAGGAGCTTATCGATTCAAACAGTGCATACATTACTACGGCGTGACGAACACACGTCATGTGGCATGCATCGGTCATGCTTGGTCAGTTTCAGCAATGTGTACGTGCGATCCGATTGGTTGGCAAGAACTCAAATGTTTTCTTAACTTATACCTGTTAGTTGCCGGCGCCTTCTCCCTTTAAAGCCATTGAGGAATTATTGAATGCTCCATGCTATTAATAGATTTTTACCTATAATGCAACAGGAAATTGATTAGAAAAACCGTTTGCAAAGCTGTTCTATTACTGTGGCCCAAAGTGTTAATAACTAGCACATCATAGGCCTAACATTGTGGTTAAAATATGTCAATTACTCACTCATTCACTTACTCACTCATTCACTCTCTTACTCACTCACTCCCCCACTCACCCAATCAATCAATCAATCAATCAATCAATCAATCAATCAATCAATCAATCAATCAATCAATCAATCAATCAATCAATCGATCAATCATTCACTCACTCATTTACTTACTCACTCACTCACTCACTTTACCGCTGAGAAAAACTGAAATGTAACCGCTTTGCAAAATTGCCTCTAAAATGAAAACTACAGAACTAAAATTGATGATCTCAGTGTTGCAGTGCTCAAGAAAACACACAATATCAGATGAACGAGAAAATAGAAATTTCTTATGGGTATTGAAGGGAAAATTTGATAAATTTAGTGTTTTCCTTTTTCTGTATACCCACGCACATCACAACCATACCAAACACACACGCAAATACTCGTTAACGTGCACAGCAGCGTATGCCGTCACAACTACATTGGAACAAAGGTGCTATGATGAATGTGGTACGACTTGGTTATATGAAATAATGGTGCCAGACAAGTTTGCACAAACAAGACGGGTATTAAATATGTTTGGTGAACGATAATAAGTTTTATTTGAATTGACAATTGGGCATTCTTCAGAGGTGGAAATTGTACAGCTTCTTACGGATACACAAAAAATAACTCAATCGAAGTTTCATTTACGATTCTGTTTAAATATGGGTTAAAATGGGTGGTCGGTTACATAGAATCACGGCTTGGCCGTTTGTCCTCACAAAGAAGCAGAATTACGTACAACAAACTGTCTACCACTATAAGCTTTGAACATATTACAGAGTTTCTTGAAAAGGGTGGGATGGAATGTGCATAGACAAGAGATAACCATATGTATTTGCCAAAAAATGACGAGATGTCTTTTACGATATCTGGATAACATCCTGAGGCATTAAAAGGTTTTTTTTTGGTTTTTTTCCTGAAAATCATTCGTGTGAACGGATTATTTCATTTTTCATGTGAGTATTGTCAACTGGAAGATATTTAAACATTAACCTGGTGATACTACTTCTGATGGTATTTGATAATGATATAATATCAGAATGCAACCCCTCTTACACGTTTGTTTTTTCACACGCGCACGGTGTATACCTTGTAATGACAGTGCCCCCCCCCGAGTTTTGACCCCAGACTGATTATATGACGATTTTGGATGATAGCTGACGAAAATACAAGGTGCATACTTCTCATCAAAGAGGAAAACTCAATGAAGCCTGTAAAGTGTTCAGCGTCAGAACATGGAAAAAGCCAACGGAATCTGCTCATAAGAACATAAGCATCTTAGTACAATATCAATAAATACTATACGGTATGCTATGATATGTGTTGTGTGGTATACAGGTAATTGTCAAAACACTCAGTCATTGGAAAAGCCATTCCCACTCCAGCAGAATAAGCAGACAGATGGTAGAATATTTTAATTGTTATGCTCAACAGACAACCTTAAGATAAGGCAGCAGATCCAGAACCAGCATAAGTACATTGAATATCACCAAGCTGAAGTTATTATGACAAATGGAAAAGCATGTGGCATAGACTCAATCCATGCATGCTTTAAAGCAAGGCAGACACCAGCAGCACTTATGTTCTCACTAACCACTGCTAGACCATTTGAGACAAGGGCTCCATCCCAACCGATTAGTCCAAGATCTGATTGCAGTTACCGATAAGTGATCTTGAAAATTATGACAACTGAAGGTAAACTCTTCTTTCAATACCAAATGATTTGCAGATTTCTCTTATTTGCGTTAACAACTTGGCTTAGAAGGGACCAGGGGCAAAGACTGTAAAGATTATTATTTTATTGCATGTAATATCGGTGAACACTGTTTAATGGAATACTAGTACGTCTATCAGTTTTAGTGTCTTGAAGAAGGCATCGACAACATTCAAAGAGACAACCTTTGGAAGATTGTGCAATCTTAAGTATTTTGGAGAAAAACTGTCAATTTCATTCGGGAGGTTATGATCATTTCGTGAAGAATCATTTCGGATAAGTCACTTTCAATTTTTGGTTTTCACAGAGCAGTCTTGGCGTTTGTGCTGGCTACATACCTTCCCTATTTTGTTTCTCGTAACCATAGACTGGATTATTGAGAAATACCAAACCAGATAAACGGAGAGGTATGGACCGGGGGGCGGGGGCACTCGACTTACCAAGTGATACCTATGTGCCGCACCGAAATCGAAATCGAGGGGTCTGAACGGCTTAGCGAAAAAATGGGGGTCTTCTGGAACTGGAGCTCGCTTCAGAAAACCTAAATGCTATGCTCTGGATACTGGTCGCGGCGAATTGAATAAGACTTGAAAAGACATGCTTCTGCGTCGGCTCCGATGCAATAATTAGATGCGAGAAACAGCAAATTATTTGGGAAGGCCTTCTTTTACTGGGAAAATTCAAAGTCTCTGTGTGAATTTTAAATTTGAAGATGCTCTGGAAAGGAAATTTGGGCTGAAAATCGGGGGTCTCTATACCGCGGGCACATACGTTATATCGCCACCTATACTAAGTTCCTTCCCCCCCCCCCCGGGTATTGGAAAGGCGGACTTTGTTGTTTTTTCTAGAGGCGCCCTGACTTTGCAGTGGCACTCGCTTCATGACCTCTTTTCAACATGATACCACGAAAGAGAAATCTTAGGTTGTGCAATTTAAGTAAGCATGGTCAGATGTGTATTCCTCGGATGATTTTTGACGGTATCTTTAGAATTGGATGCACTGTTCCTTTTATTAACATTCAAGTCCATCGAACTTCGGTAAAATAAAGCGTCTCTGAGCGCACTCAAGTTTTGTAGGTTGATCTTAATATCTATTGCCGCAAGTTCTGGAGAGCGTTTGTGATGTGTATTCCTTGTATATGTGCTGTGAAATCAAACAGAGGAAGAAAAGGGTAAGAAAGGTAGATTCCCATTTTCAGTGTGGACTGTATGATGCCACCTGATATCAATATTAAAGCGTTCAGCTTACAATTTAGCGAGATTTACAAAATGCTAGCCAGGATAATGATTAGGATTGCATTAAGCAAGGACAAGTACTAATGACCGAACGAAAATTTCAACGAGCGAGGCAAGCTAGATTAGCAAAAGATGTTTACTTGAGTCCTGAAACTTCTGAAACGTACGTCTTTGAGTAACGAGCAAACGTTTACGATCAATTCTTTCTGACCGGATAAGGGCAAGCAGCTGAATTCAGTGTAATCTGAGACCAATGGGACTAATAATGGTTCTATTAAAGGGCAAAACGAAACATACTAATAAGCAATAGATGTGGCCTTATTTGGAGCTACTTTCAGTTAAGGTCAGAAATCGTAAAATCGAAGACATCAACTCGCCACTATTTGTCAATCACATTGGAAAACTTTTTGAGCTGGCCAGGAAGATGCATTCCGTTATTGCGCTACATTTTCTGTTTCAAGCTACTACTAGGTCGTCGCACGCTCCTCTCACCTAGATGACATATCCAATATCATTGGATTGATTGTTTGATTCATTTTATTTTCATTTTCATCATAAATATAAAGACAGATACAAACAGAGGTCACAAGTTAAATCAAACATCAAATGAGATACATGTAAGTCATCTACGCCACGTTAAGTGCAAATAAAAATAACGAGTTAACGAAAAACAAGGCATATATGCATTGTACACTTTATAATTAATTAACATAAAAACTTTGCATACGAGCAAAAAAAAATAAGATTCTAACAAGCACGAGCTATAAGATTGGATGGAAATTGGAGGTCCTCGAAAAAGCTTCGCTTGGATTTTGAGAACCTCGAAATATAACAAAGCGTGGTATAAAATTTTGTAGGTAATACCATTTGTCTACCCCGTTAAAACAAATATAAACAAATACAAAAATAATAATAAAAAAGTGTAACTATAACGTCTCGTGCAAGGGTCGGTATATATTTAACAAGTTCTATTAAACTTGGTGTTTTTTTACTTTCGTTTTATTCTTTTAAGAGGGAAAAATCTTTTGTTGAAACAGACACTACTTTGTGTGTATAAACCCGGGGTGTTATACTATTTTGATAATGATAATGATCTAGCAATGCCTGCCGCTCACACGGAGGACCACAAAAACAAAGTTCGAAATACAATTTAACTATATTTCAATATTTACAATTTGACTGCCTTGCTTCGGGATTTACATGATCGGTGCTTTTAATGCTCTTCGAAAACTCAGCGATGTGTTATGACATGCGTGATCGGAAAACATAAAGGGAGGGGGTAGAGTGATTTTTATAAGCGGTTGGGGGTTCTTGGTCTATGATTGGACTGAAGTAAATGGACTTTATTAATTCAGAATGCAAATGGACATATCGCTAAAAAATGCGATAATGTATGACTAATGTAAGAAAATGATGACACACGTATCCGTCTATAGGGGAAGTGACCATCAATCATGCAGGTTTTTGGGCTGGGCCTTGAATGCAAGATTTAACAGAGAGCAGGAAAGCTTGGAGCTTGATCAATCACTTGCGGCACCAGTTGGCTATCAGTATACTTCGGGAATTATGAACCAATATTGCGACGGATATATCTTCTGATAAAGCAAAGTTATTTTGTACTGATATGGAGGCGAAAATGGATGTCAAC
Organism: Eucidaris tribuloides; assembly: GCA_001188425.1. Classification (NCBI taxonomy): domain Eukaryota; kingdom Metazoa; phylum Echinodermata; class Echinoidea; order Cidaroida; family Cidaridae; genus Eucidaris; species Eucidaris tribuloides. The sequence goes on along the minus strand of JZLH01S0387527.1, from coordinate 73,929 downwards.
GGCACTAGAAGATACGAATGACACAGAATACTTTCTGGAGAGGGCCACTTTACGTTCTAATTCGAAATATGCAATGGACTTGACCTGCGATAGAATTGACATAAATGATTGAGAAAGGCCATCTGAGAAATTGTGTCTACATGGCTCGTGGCCCATGTAAAGGAATATTGAGGACTTCAAATAGCCTGTGATATCAGATCGCGCATCAGCTAAAGAAGGAAATTTAAGTTATTAACAGCGATATATATCAAAAACAGGGGGATTGCTTTAGCAAACGTGTTTGAGAAGACTCTTTAGGGAATATAAAAGCACCTTTTACAAACATGAATACGGACGGGACCAAGATGAGTATTTAATCGTAGTCGAACGTAATATGAGGATGGTGTGCTTGGATACACACTCCAGAGGATGACAACTGATCCAGATGGAAGAGGAAAAGAGAAGTCCACTCCAATATGCGGGGAAAACAAAAGATAGTTTGATTTAAAAGATGAAATATGTCAAGGAGGCAGGCAAAGACCCAGGCCAAGACAAATCGATGTCTCTCGGAACTCCCCCTAACAATTAGGTTCATAGTAAAGCTTCGCTGAATAGAGAGCTAGAGGAAGGAATTAAATTCAGACGGAAACCCCGTAATTTGATACAGGAGCAAATCTGTAATATACAAGACACCGCATCAGTTTGCTTTTTATCACCAATCACAGGAAGTTTCGTCAGATAAATGGATGAATGGACCTTGCAGTCCGGCCGCGTCGTGTCAGCGGTAAGTCTTCGCTAATCTTATCCCTAAATATTTGGGCCAAGAATTTGAGGTGTATATGATCCTTTGTTGCAACTCGGAAGTCAAATTGACAAGAAGGCTATATTGCTAATGAACTGAACGCAAGCCTTAGAGAAATACCACGTGTGTCTTTCAGCTTTGAGCGAATGCAAAAAGAAAGCCGCATTAGCGAAGATTAATACAAGTAATCAAAAGACGGAGGGTGATAAATTTCATTTTAGGTGGCAGGTTGAAGATGAGAGTGCAAATGAACAACCAAAGCATTATAGGAAGTACGCTGCCAGCACTACGAACTTTTTTGGCCACTAGTGTAGCACTCTCCAGAAAATTGAACTCGCAGTATGCTTCTGGTATATCTACTTTTGAGTACCATTTATACTTTGTCATAAGGCAGGGCGACTGAACATAACTGATAGTTACCCTTCACGAGCAACGGATATCTAGAATTCACGAAAAAAGCGAACTAAACAATTTAACACCAATAGGTTCTGAAAAGCTGGCAGATTCATCCTGGGAGCTTTATGTTTCTTCGGACAATGCCCCTTCTTCATGAAACAATTTGGTGTGTGAGAGTTGGAAGCTACGTGTTCCAAACGTCAGCGGATAGGAAGCGAGCATGCTTATGGACAGACCAGAAGGGATATTTCAAGTAAGTATTGGAACAAATGACACCAGATTTCCAATCGGGTTTGCAAATTCTGATTCATTCAAGAGAAACATCCTCGTTCCTTGGCAGCGATGACAATCAGTGACTACTATTAACCATTGGCAGTCGACCGGCTTTCTAGCCCTTACAAGTTTGCTGATACAGGGCTGGCCAGAAAGAACTGCCTCGGTATGATCGCTAATTTCTCACTCATTATCGGCAAATGTCTTAATTTTTATTTTCGTATGTATAGAATTCTTTTTCAATAAGATGATTACAAGATCCATTGATTTTGACCGTCAGGCGTTTTGATTTTAGCGACATTTTTTCGGAGGCCAATTGCATATTCCAAATTTGCCATTTTTCACAGCGGCGGTCATCGGAATGCGAATTTCTGGTTACGCTAGTTGCATACCAGACAAGACCGCGGACATAGAGCAGAGCTCGCATTTTCCTTATTGAAAGCGAGTGGAATTCCGCCCTTTGTCCATCGCGTTTGTCCGGCTTATGCGAAAAGTGAGGATGTCGAATATCTCGACGTTCCGATGACCACTCGCTGTTGTAAAAAATTGCGCCTAATTGGGAAATTGCAGTTGTCTCGGAAAAAATGGCCGTAGAATCACAAGCCTGACTCAAAATCCGATGATCTTGGTATTTATCCATGTTATTTGGGAAAAAGAATGTTTTAAACAACGAAATAAAAATAATGACATTTGCTGATAATGATGATAGAAATTAGCGCGATCACTGCTCGTTAGTATTTCTTTCTGGGCCACCATGATTATCTAAGGCTTAAATTCCAGCAGAAATTACAAGGGGCCTATGCACAAAATTGAAAAGCGAGACATTTCTCTGATTAACTTATGATTTAAATCATGAAAACTTTGGTTTAATAGACCGTAATTAATCAATTATACCATTCATTTGACCATAGGAAAACAATCCTAAAGAATTTATTTGGCTACAGTTTTATTAGCAGTAGGCCCAGTACTTCTCATGCAGGCCATTAAGCTTGGTGTCATCATGGAACGGGACTATAACATGATCAGCCTATTTCACGGCCGCTACAAGGCCGAGGTAGGAGCTTCAAAGATTGCTGTTAAGTCACGTTGATTACAGACGGTGATTTGTACTACTTCTTCATTCATTACTGACCTAAACTGAATGCTTCATATCAAAATGGATGTTGTGTACAAGCTTTTATCTAAGACAGACACTCGAAAATTAAATAAAATATATTAAAAAATAAACGAAATACTACCAACCCATGGCCAAGTAAGGTTTGTGAACGTGTTGCGGGCTACGTTACACGGCAATTTATCGCAAGGCCAAGCTCTAATACCAATGAGATCATTTGCTTAAAATACGCGAAGATTTATTGTGATCTGATTTAGTGATTTTCGGGGAAAATTCCAGAAATAGATGGTAAGGTTAGGATGTTGGAAATATTTACGAGGAATTTTGCTTAGTGCAATGCTGTTGAGGGCAAGTCCACATTTCAAAACAAAGACACAATTGCTGCCTCGATTCGCATTTTTAATAGGTAAGTTACTAGAGGTGAAAAATAACCCATTGAAAATTAATAAAAATCATCAAGATGCATCTTGTTGGCCAACATGGAAAGCTGGGTACTCCGACAAAATAGATTCACAACGCGCCATTTATTATTGCAATGGACGGACGAAAAATTTGCGTGGATATCCCAAAACACGACTGGAAGTCAGTGAGTGGCAGTTTTATCAATTATCCTATAGTTTGTTGGATCAAGTCTTCCCGATGATCTCATTTAATGTGAGAGCGTAAGAAAATACAATAAGGCGAGGAGACCAGTGACGAAGCAAGAGGATTTTCCACGAATTCAGACGATGAAATCACAAACAACAGGAAAGAAGCTATATGGCACATATGTTTACAGCTGCGCATGACTTTCCCCCCATTTTCGAACAAAACGATCATAGTTCATGACTTTTTCTTTGGAAAATGTACAACCATTTGGTTAAACACAGGAGTCAGAAGTAAAACATTTTGAAAACAAAAAACATATTTTCAGTACGATATTTTGAATGGTAAATACGAATTTAAAGTACCGAGGAAAAAGCTAACATAATTTATAGTTATCGAATTAAAAATATGCGAGCCGACTTATTTATCAGCAATTGTCATGCAAAATTGGTATATATATTATTTGTCGATACTTATTACCAATCAATACTTATTAATCAACATGGACAGGGAATTTTTGGTAAATTCCAGAATTGTGACAGAGGCGTCGATCCTGGATTGGGGGGGGGGGGGGCGCACACATTCTCGATTTGCCCCATCCCTAACAATTGACAAATTCAAAAATCTATACAATCTAATGCACTTGTACGCTTTAAAAAACAGCGCAAGGCACTTAAACTTAAGCATTAAGATATTACTAAAACATAAACAAAATTCCAATTTTTTCGCGTTTAAAACTTTCTGACAACATTTTACATTTTACTGACATTCATCGCCCCCCCCCAAATCCGGAAAATGGATTGACACCCCATTGCGCATTAGACCATTAATAATTTGTCCTTAGTACAGTCATGCAAAAATGTGTATATATAATTTCTAGACAATGCAGTTTTCAATCATATCAGGAAAAGAGTTTCTTTGTGCCTGAACCTAGAGACAGGGGCCGGCGCACAGAGGGGGGGGTTTAGGGGGGCGCGGTCACCCCTATTTATCATTTAAAAGCAGACAAAAGAATTGGCGGGCAAAAAAATGCTTTTTGTCGTCGTCGACCCTGCTCCGCTTGTCGGAGGCTGTTCGGCCTGGCATTTTGGGTAGTAAAATTGCATTGTTGGTAACGGCAAAATTATTCTTCCCGACAGATTTCAACCCGCTCCTAAAATTTTACATCTGCGCGCCGCCCCTTGAGTGGAGCTCATTTGACACTTAGTAATGAAATTGTCTCTGGCATGGGTAATTGATCATTATTTGTAAGAAAATCTTGCCACTTTAAACAGGTCTACGCGCCAACTAAATAAACATATTCCAAACTGTCCCAGGACTGGTTATAAAACATTCGTGTTATTACTGCTTTACCCAGTCATTATGAGATTGTTTTAGTAATAAATGAAAATAAATATATTCTTACAAAGATCTATTTGACTTTTGGTGCTGGACCGGTTCGTGCAAGTGTGTTACGACAGCTTCAAACGTCGATCTTTTAGATGCTCAAAACGCAAGTAAAGATAGTTGAAAAATGTTCCATCAATATTATTTTCCGCATTACTTAAAGACAGATATTTGTTTATTATGTTTCATAAAAGGCCGCAACGTGAAAAATCTAGTCTACATTTCTAAAATTACCAAACTGAAAAACAAACGAATATTAGTAGGAAACTGGTCAATTCAAAGGTTTTGACTTCATTTTCGCGCCATTAAATTGATTTTTTTTCCTCTTCAAATCATATCATCGTTTGTAACAGGTTATATATGAAACACGTTAATTTACATTTAATGCTTTCAATAACAACAATAAAACGGAAAAGTACAATTTATAACAAGTTCAAATAAGCTTAATTTGCACCTGATAATTAATTAGTGTCGAAATTTTGGAAATGAAACTTCCTATGATCTTTATTTAGAGCCCCCACAGTCCATAAAGTATAAATATATACACTGTAATATCAAGTAACTTCCAATAGAAAAGTTAGAAACTTTAAGAAGAAGATTATGTATTACAATAAAATGTTACTGGAAATATAAGATTAATTCTATGCATTGCAACTTTAAAAGCTTAAAAATGTTTAAAAAAAAGCAATTCTTATGAAATTATCTTTGGGAAAAAAAATGAGCTGGGGGGGTCGGGCGGGGGCGGCAGACCATCTGATCTAATATTTCTTCGAAGTTAGCGGTGGCGACTTGTACCCTCTTACACCACCTGTTATCCCATATATACTAGGTGTGAAAGTAAAATTTTGTCAATTTTTGGTATTCTAATAACACAAAAACTAGTACACCAGATAATACTGTCACTGAGTGCGAGTTATAGCTGAAGAGTGGAAATTTGTAATTGGAGGCGCTTTGAATTACGATATCAATAATCATTTTTATGTAATTCTTCTTATTTAAAAAACGTTTAGGGTTCAGATTTTTCTCAATATCCAACCCCTGCCTACAAACTTGAAAACTGTATAGAAATTCAAATGTGTGTTGTGAGAGTGTGCTGCCTTGTTCCACCACACAATAGCAATAAACAATCCGGGCTGTGCATATCGCCTATTTGGAAACTCTTGGAAATGCAATATTCTCATCTGGGTCTGGTAAGATGAATGCCTTTATAAACTTCATTTAGAAAGTAGCCACTACGCAGTCTTTATTTCACCACCTATGTAAAAGGAAATCAAACTTCGTTGCCCTGAATATGTTTTGAAGTGTTTTGAATGGATTTGAAGTATTGAGAAATGATTCCATTACAATCAAATAATTTATTGTCATGCTTGCTGATAATCGAAAATTCAATGTTTTATTGTCTTCTAAGGATATATTTTTTTACATGCATATATATAACATTAGAATTCATACGAAAAATACACAGTACACTATATAGATTTACACAGATTATTCCATTATCAGTATAGATTTACAAACAAAAATAAAATTGATGTCATTATTGTTGCCGTTGGTCTTGTGTTCTAGAATGACTAGATTCATGAGGTAGTAAGTATTTTCAATAGATGAATTATCTGATAATAATATTATTGGCCCAGCTTCAAAAAGAATTAGACGATTGCTGTAAAGGCAGTGTTCGGTAAAACAGTATTAATACGTTGATATTATCAATGTGTATCTATAATAATTGACATAAAACTTATACAGGAGGCAATATATTGGAATTATCTGC
>JZLH01S0387527.1:57071-67598 GCA_001188425.1 Eucidaris tribuloides | reverse complement strand
TTCTTACGGATACACAAAAAATAACTCAATCGAAGTTTCATTTACGATTCTGTTTAAATATGGGTGGTCGGTTACATAGAATCACGGCTTTGGCCGTTTTGTCCTCACAAAGAAGCAGAATTACGTACAACAACCTCTACACACTATAGCTTTGAACATATAAGAGTTTCTTGAAAGGGTGGGGGATGGATGTGCATAGACCAAGAGATAACCATAATGTATTTGCCAAAAAATGACAAGATGTCTTTTTACGATAGCTGGATAAAACATCCCTGGAGGCATTTAAAAAGGGTTTTTTTTGGTTTTTTTCCTGAAAATCATTCTGTGAACGGATATTTCATTTTAAATGCTGCAGTATTGTCAACTGGAAGATATTTCAAACAAGTTAACCCTGGTGATATACTATCTGATGTATTTGATAAGATATAATATCAGAATGCCAACCGCCTCTTTAACGACGTTTGTTTTTCAACACGCGCAGGTGGCTATACCTTGTTAAATGACAGTGGCCCCCCCCCCGAGTTTTGGACCCCAGACTGATGTATATGACGATTTGGATTGATAGCTGAACGAAATACAAGTGCCATACTTCTCATCAAAGAGGAATAACTCAATGAGCCATCGTAAAGTGCTTCAGCGTCAGAACATGGAAAAAGCCAACGGAATCTGCCATAAGAACATAAAGCATCTTAGTACCAATACAATAAATACTATACGCGTATGCATATGATATGTGTTGTGTGGTAATACAGGTAATTGTCAAACACTCCAGTCATTGGAAAAGCCATTCCCACTCCAGCAGAATAAGAGACAGCAGTGGTAAATATTTTAATGTTATGCTCAACAGACAAGCCTTAAGATAAGGCCAGCAAAGCAATCCAGACCACCAGCATAAGTACATGATGAATATCACCAAGCTGAAGTTATTATGAACAAATGGAAAAGCATGTGGCATAGATCAATCATGCCATATGCTTTAAGCAAGGCAGACACCAGCACAGCAACTTAGTTCTCACTAACCACTGCCTAGAACCATTGTGACAAAGGGCTCCATCCCAACCGATTAGCTCCAGAGATCTGATTGCCAAGTTACGCGATAAGTGACTCTTGAAAATTATGACAACTGAATCGGTAAACTCTTCTTTCAATACCTAAATGAATTTGCAAGATTTCTCTATTTGCCGTTAACATGAGACTTGGCCTAGAAGGGACCAACGCGGCAAAGACTGTAAAGATATTAATTTTATTGCATATGTAATTATCGGTGAACACTGTTTGAATGGGAATAACTAGTACGTCTATCAGTTTTAGTGTCTGAAGAAGGCATCGACAACATTCAAAGAGAAAACCTTTGCGAAGATGTGCAAATCTTAAGTATTTTGGAGAAAAACTTGTCAAATTTCAATTCGGAGGTTATGATCATTCGGTAAGAATCTTTGGAATAAGTACGTTCAATTTTGGTTTTCACAGAGCAGTCTTGGCGTTTGTGCTGGCTACATACGCTTCCCTATTTGTTTCTCGTAGCCATAGACTGGTTATGAGAAATACCAAAAACCAGATTAAACGGAGAGGTATGGAGGGGGGGGGGGGCACTCGACTTACCCAAGTGGATACTATGTGCCGCACCGAAATCGAAATCGCAGGGGTCTGAAACGGGCTTAGCGAGGAAAAATCGGGGTCTCTGGAAACTGGAGGCTCGCTTCAGAAAACCAAAAATGCTATGCTCTGAACTGGTCGCGGCGAATTGAAAAGACTTGAAAGACGATGCTTCTGCGCGGCTCCGATCCGCGAATAATTAGAAGCGAGAAACAGCAAATTTTTTTGGGGAAGGGCCTCTTTACTGCGAAAATTTCAAAAATCTTCTGTGTGAATTTTAAATTTGAAGATGCTCTGGAAAGCGAAATTTTGGGCTGAAAATCGGGGGTCTCTACCGCCGGCACATACGTATCGCCACAACTTATACTAAGTTTTCCCCCCCCCCCCGGGCCGTATGGAAAGGCGGACTTTGTTGTTCTTTTCTTAGAGGCGCCCTGACTTTGCAGTGAGCCTCGCTTCATGACCTCTTTTCCAACCATGATACCACGAAAGAGAAATCTTAGGTTGTGCAATTAAGTAAGCCATGCGTCAGATGTGATTCCTCGGATGATTTTTGCGGTATCTTTAAGAATTGGATGCATCTGTTCCTTTATTAACATTCAAGTCCATCGACTTCGGTAAAATAAAGGTCTCTGAGGCGCCACTAAGTTTTGTAGTTTGAATCTTAATATCATTATTGCCGCAAGTTCTGGAGAGCGTTTGTGATGATGTATTCTCTTGTAATATTGTGCCTGTGAAATCAAAAACAGAAGGAAGAAAAGGTAAGAAAAGGACGATTCCCATTTTCTCAGTGTGACTGTATGATGCACCTGATATCAATATTAAAGGTTCAGCTTACAATTTACGAGATTACAAAAATGCTAGCCAGGATAATTGCATTAGGATGCCATTTAAAGCAAGGACAAGTACTAATGAAAGAACGAAAATATTCAACAGAGCGAAGGCAAGCTAGATTACGCAAAAGATGTTTACTTTGAGTCCGTGAAACTTCTGAAACGTACGTCTTTGAGTAACGAGCAAACGTTTACGATCAATTCTTCTGCCGATTTAAAGCGGCAAGCAGCCCTGAACTTCAGTGTATCTGACCTAAATGGGACATAAGTGGTTCTTATTAAAGGGCAAAACGAAACATCACTACATAAGCGAATAGCATGTAGGCTATTTGGAGCTACTCATTCAGTTAAGGTCAGAATATCGTAAAATCGAAGACATCAACTCGCACGTACTTTGTCAATCACATTGGAAAACTTTTTTGAGCTTGGCCAGGAAGATGCATTGCCGTTATTGCGCTACATTTCTTCTGTTTTCAAGCATACTACTAGGTCGTCGACACGCTCTCTACACCTAGATGACATATCCAATCCATCATTGGATTGATTGGTTTGATTCATTTTATTTTCATTTTTCCATCGATTAAATATAAAAACAGATACAAACAGCACGGTGACACAAAGCTTACAACTACAAACATCAAATAGATACATGTAAGTCATTACACGTAAGTGCAAATAAAAATAACGAGTTAACGAAAAAACAAGGCCATATATGCATGTACGACTTTATAATTAATTAAACATAAACAAACTTGCATACGCAGCCAAAAAAAAATAAGATTCTAACAAAGCAAACGAGCTAAATAAGATGATGGAAATGGATGGGTCCTCGAAAAAGCCTTCGCTTGGATTTTGAAGAACCCTCGAAAAATAAACAAACGGGTATAAAATTTTGTAGGAATACCATTTGTCCTACCCCGTTAAAACAAAATATAAACAAATACAAAAATAATAAAAAAAAGTGTACACTATAACAGTCTCCGTGCAAGGGCGGTAATATTTAACAAGTTCTATTAAACTTGGTGTTTTTTTACTTTCGTTTATTTCTTTTAAAGCTGAAAAAATCTTTTGTTGAAACAGACACTACTTTGTGTTATAAACCCGGGTGTTATACTCATTTGATAAAGATAATGATCTTGCCAATGCCTGCCGCCTCACACGGATGGACCACTAAAAACAAAAAGTTCGAAACTACATATTTACACTATATTTACAATAATTTACAATTTGACTGCCTTGCCTTCGGATTTAATGATCGGTGCTTTAAGCTCTTCGAAAACTCAAGCGATGCTGTTCATGACATGCGTGATCGGAAAACATAAAACGGGAGGGGGAAGAGTGATTTTTATAAGCCGGTTCGTTTTTGGGGTTCTTGGTCTATGATTGGAGCTGAAGTAATGCGACTTTATAAATTCAGAATGCAAATGCGACAACGCTAAAAAATGGATAATGAGTGACTAATGAAGAAAAATGATGACACACGTATCCGTGCGTATAGGGGAAGCTGACCATCCAATCATGCAGGTTTTTCGGGCTGGGCCTTGAATGCCAAGACTTTAACAGAGAGCAGGATAAGAACTTGGAGCTTATCAATCACTTTGCGGCACCCAGTTGGCCTATCAGTATCTTCGGGAATTTATTGAAACCAATCAACTTGCGACGGATATATCTTCTGATAAAGCAAAGTATTTTGTACTGATATCAGTGAGGCGAAAATGGATGTAACGGCACTATGAAGATACGATGACACAAATACTTTCTGGATAGGGCCACTTTACGTCTATAACTTCGTAAATATGCAATGACATTGACCTGCGATAGAATTGACATAAATGCATTGAAGAAAGGCCACTCGAGAAATTGCGTCTACAGGCATCGTGGCCCATGTAAAGGAATATTGAGGACTTCAAATAGCCTGTGATATCAGACCGCATCGCTAAAGAAGGAAATTTAAGTCTAATTAACAGCGAGATATATAATCAAACAACAGGGGGATTGCTTTCACCAAAGCGTGTTTGAGAAGACTTTTAGGCGATATAAAAACACCATTTTACAAACGATGAATACGGCACGGCGACCAGATGAGTATTATAAACTCGTAGTCGAACCGTAATATGAGGATGTGTCGCCTTGGAGATTACACACTCCAGACGGATGACAACTGATCCAGATGGAAAGAGGAAAAGAGAAAGTCCCACTCACTAATATGCGGGTGAAAACAAAAAGATATTTGATTTAAAAGATGAAATATGTCAAGGAGCAGGCAAAGACCCAGGCCCAAGACAGAAATCGATGTCCTCTCGGAACTTAACAATTAGGTTCATAGGTAAAGCATTCGCTGAATAGCTAGAGGAAGGAATTAATTCAGACGGGAAACCCCGTAATTTGATACAGGAGCAAAACTGTGAATTACAAGACACCGCAGTCAAGATTGCTTTTTATCAACCAATCAACAGCGAAGTTTCTGTCAAACAGAAATGGCGATGAATGGACATTGCGTCCGCCGCGTCGCTTGTCATGCGCGTAACTTCCGCTAATCTATCCCTAATATTTGGGCCAAGAATTTGATGTCTATGGATCCTTTTTGCAACCTCGGGGGAAGTCAAATTGACAAGAAAAGCGCTATATTGCTAATGAACTGGACACGCACAGCCTTAGCAAGAAAACTCACGTTGATCTCTTCAGCTTTGAGCGAATGCAAAAAGAAAGCGCATGCTTAGCGAAGATTAATACAGATAATCAAAAGACGGAAGGTGCATAACATTTCATTTAGGTGGCAGTTGAAGATTGAAAGTGCAAATGAACAACAAAGAATTATAGGAAGTACGCTGCAGCACACGAACTTTTTTTGGCACCTAGTGTAGCACTCTCCAGAAATTAGAACTCGCAGCTATGCTTCTGGTATATCTACTTTTGACGTACCATTATACTTTGCTCATAACGGCAGGGCGACTGAACATAACTGATAAATTTACCTTCACGAGCAACGGAATTAGAATTCACAGAAACAAACGAACTAAACAATTAACACCAAAGGTTCTGACAAAGCTGGCAGATTCATCCTGGGAGCTTATATTCTTCTTCGGACAATGCCACCTCTTCATAACATTTTGGTGAATGTTGGTAAGTACGTGGTCTCCAAACGTCATGCGGATAGATGAACGAGCTGCTTATGGAGACCAGAAAGGGATATTCAAGTCAAGTATTGCAAATGACCACCAGATTTTCCATCGGTGTTGCAAATTCTGATTCATTCAAGAGAACATTCCTCGTCTTCCTGCAGACGAATGACAATCAGTGACTACCTATTAACACTATTGGCAGTCGACCGGCTTTCTTAGCCCTTGACAAGTTTTGTGCTGATACAGGGCTGGGCCCAGAAAGAACTGCCTACGAGTATGATCGCTAATTTCTTCATCATTATCGGCAAATGTCATTAATTTTTATTTTCGTTGGTGTATAGAAACATTCTTTCCATATAACATGATTACAATATCATTGATTTTGAGTCAGGCGTTTTGATTTTTAGCGACCATTTTTTCGGAGGCCAATGCAATTCCCAAATTTGCCAATTTTTCAACAGCGGCGGTCATCGGAATGCGAATATTCTGGACGCTCAGCTTGCCATACCAGACAAACCGCGATTGACATAGAGACAGAGCTCGCATCTTTCCTTATTTGAAAGCGATGGAATTCCGCCCTTTGTCCATCGCGTTTGTCCGGCTTATGCGAAAAGTGAGGATGTCGAATATCTCGACGTTCCGATGACCACTCGCTGTTGTAAAAAATTGCGCCTAATTGGGAAATTGCAGTTGTCTCGGAAAAAATGGCCGTAGAATCACAAGCCTGACTCAAAATCCGATGATCTTGGTATTTATCCATGTTATTTGGGAAAAAGAATGTTTTAAACAACGAAATAAAAATAATGACATTTGCTGATAATGATGATAGAAATTAGCGCGATCACTGCTCGTTAGTATTTCTTTCTGGGCCACCATGATTATCTAAGGCTTAAATTCCAGCAGAAATTACAAGGGGCCTATGCACAAAATTGAAAAGCGAGACATTTCTCTGATTAACTTATGATTTAAATCATGAAAACTTTGGTTTAATAGACCGTAATTAATCAATTATACCATTCATTTGACCATAGGAAAACAATCCTAAAGAATTTATTTGGCTACAGTTTTATTAGCAGTAGGCCCAGTACTTCTCATGCAGGCCATTAAGCTTGGTGTCATCATGGAACGGGACTATAACATGATCAGCCTATTTCACGGCCGCTACAAGGCCGAGGTAGGAGCTTCAAAGATTGCTGTTAAGTCACGTTGATTACAGACGGTGATTTGTACTACTTCTTCATTCATTACTGACCTAAACTGAATGCTTCATATCAAAATGGATGTTGTGTACAAGCTTTTATCTAAGACAGACACTCGAAAATTAAATAAAATATATTAAAAAATAAACGAAATACTACCAACCCATGGCCAAGTAAGGTTTGTGAACGTGTTGCGGGCTACGTTACACGGCAATTTATCGCAAGGCCAAGCTCTAATACCAATGAGATCATTTGCTTAAAATACGCGAAGATTTATTGTGATCTGATTTAGTGATTTTCGGGGAAAATTCCAGAAATAGATGGTAAGGTTAGGATGTTGGAAATATTTACGAGGAATTTTGCTTAGTGCAATGCTGTTGAGGGCAAGTCCACATTTCAAAACAAAGACACAATTGCTGCCTCGATTCGCATTTTTAATAGGTAAGTTACTAGAGGTGAAAAATAACCCATTGAAAATTAATAAAAATCATCAAGATGCATCTTGTTGGCCAACATGGAAAGCTGGGTACTCCGACAAAATAGATTCACAACGCGCCATTTATTATTGCAATGGACGGACGAAAAATTTGCGTGGATATCCCAAAACACGACTGGAAGTCAGTGAGTGGCAGTTTTATCAATTATCCTATAGTTTGTTGGATCAAGTCTTCCCGATGATCTCATTTAATGTGAGAGCGTAAGAAAATACAATAAGGCGAGGAGACCAGTGACGAAGCAAGAGGATTTTCCACGAATTCAGACGATGAAATCACAAACAACAGGAAAGAAGCTATATGGCACATATGTTTACAGCTGCGCATGACTTTCCCCCCATTTTCGAACAAAACGATCATAGTTCATGACTTTTTCTTTGGAAAATGTACAACCATTTGGTTAAACACAGGAGTCAGAAGTAAAACATTTTGAAAACAAAAAACATATTTTCAGTACGATATTTTGAATGGTAAATACGAATTTAAAGTACCGAGGAAAAAGCTAACATAATTTATAGTTATCGAATTAAAAATATGCGAGCCGACTTATTTATCAGCAATTGTCATGCAAAATTGGTATATATATTATTTGTCGATACTTATTACCAATCAATACTTATTAATCAACATGGACAGGGAATTTTTGGTAAATTCCAGAATTGTGACAGAGGCGTCGATCCTGGATTGGGGGGGGGGGGGGCGCACACATTCTCGATTTGCCCCATCCCTAACAATTGACAAATTCAAAAATCTATACAATCTAATGCACTTGTACGCTTTAAAAAACAGCGCAAGGCACTTAAACTTAAGCATTAAGATATTACTAAAACATAAACAAAATTCCAATTTTTTCGCGTTTAAAACTTTCTGACAACATTTTACATTTTACTGACATTCATCGCCCCCCCCCAAATCCGGAAAATGGATTGACACCCCATTGCGCATTAGACCATTAATAATTTGTCCTTAGTACAGTCATGCAAAAATGTGTATATATAATTTCTAGACAATGCAGTTTTCAATCATATCAGGAAAAGAGTTTCTTTGTGCCTGAACCTAGAGACAGGGGCCGGCGCACAGAGGGGGGGGTTTAGGGGGGCGCGGTCACCCCTATTTATCATTTAAAAGCAGACAAAAGAATTGGCGGGCAAAAAAATGCTTTTTGTCGTCGTCGACCCTGCTCCGCTTGTCGGAGGCTGTTCGGCCTGGCATTTTGGGTAGTAAAATTGCATTGTTGGTAACGGCAAAATTATTCTTCCCGACAGATTTCAACCCGCTCCTAAAATTTTACATCTGCGCGCCGCCCCTTGAGTGGAGCTCATTTGACACTTAGTAATGAAATTGTCTCTGGCATGGGTAATTGATCATTATTTGTAAGAAAATCTTGCCACTTTAAACAGGTCTACGCGCCAACTAAATAAACATATTCCAAACTGTCCCAGGACTGGTTATAAAACATTCGTGTTATTACTGCTTTACCCAGTCATTATGAGATTGTTTTAGTAATAAATGAAAATAAATATATTCTTACAAAGATCTATTTGACTTTTGGTGCTGGACCGGTTCGTGCAAGTGTGTTACGACAGCTTCAAACGTCGATCTTTTAGATGCTCAAAACGCAAGTAAAGATAGTTGAAAAATGTTCCATCAATATTATTTTCCGCATTACTTAAAGACAGATATTTGTTTATTATGTTTCATAAAAGGCCGCAACGTGAAAAATCTAGTCTACATTTCTAAAATTACCAAACTGAAAAACAAACGAATATTAGTAGGAAACTGGTCAATTCAAAGGTTTTGACTTCATTTTCGCGCCATTAAATTGATTTTTTTTCCTCTTCAAATCATATCATCGTTTGTAACAGGTTATATATGAAACACGTTAATTTACATTTAATGCTTTCAATAACAACAATAAAACGGAAAAGTACAATTTATAACAAGTTCAAATAAGCTTAATTTGCACCTGATAATTAATTAGTGTCGAAATTTTGGAAATGAAACTTCCTATGATCTTTATTTAGAGCCCCCACAGTCCATAAAGTATAAATATATACACTGTAATATCAAGTAACTTCCAATAGAAAAGTTAGAAACTTTAAGAAGAAGATTATGTATTACAATAAAATGTTACTGGAAATATAAGATTAATTCTATGCATTGCAACTTTAAAAGCTTAAAAATGTTTAAAAAAAAGCAATTCTTATGAAATTATCTTTGGGAAAAAAAATGAGCTGGGGGGGTCGGGCGGGGGCGGCAGACCATCTGATCTAATATTTCTTCGAAGTTAGCGGTGGCGACTTGTACCCTCTTACACCACCTGTTATCCCATATATACTAGGTGTGAAAGTAAAATTTTGTCAATTTTTGGTATTCTAATAACACAAAAACTAGTACACCAGATAATACTGTCACTGAGTGCGAGTTATAGCTGAAGAGTGGAAATTTGTAATTGGAGGCGCTTTGAATTACGATATCAATAATCATTTTTATGTAATTCTTCTTATTTAAAAAACGTTTAGGGTTCAGATTTTTCTCAATATCCAACCCCTGCCTACAAACTTGAAAACTGTATAGAAATTCAAATGTGTGTTGTGAGAGTGTGCTGCCTTGTTCCACCACACAATAGCAATAAACAATCCGGGCTGTGCATATCGCCTATTTGGAAACTCTTGGAAATGCAATATTCTCATCTGGGTCTGGTAAGATGAATGCCTTTATAAACTTCATTTAGAAAGTAGCCACTACGCAGTCTTTATTTCACCACCTATGTAAAAGGAAATCAAACTTCGTTGCCCTGAATATGTTTTGAAGTGTTTTGAATGGATTTGAAGTATTGAGAAATGATTCCATTACAATCAAATAATTTATTGTCATGCTTGCTGATAATCGAAAATTCAATGTTTTATTGTCTTCTAAGGATATATTTTTTTACATGCATATATATAACATTAGAATTCATACGAAAAATACACAGTACACTATATAGATTTACACAGATTATTCCATTATCAGTATAGATTTACAAACAAAAATAAAATTGATGTCATTATTGTTGCCGTTGGTCTTGTGTTCTAGAATGACTAGATTCATGAGGTAGTAAGTATTTTCAATAGATGAATTATCTGATAATAATATTATTGGCCCAGCTTCAAAAAGAATTAGACGATTGCTGTAAAGGCAGTGTTCGGTAAAACAGTATTAATACGTTGATATTATCAATGTGTATCTATAATAATTGACATAAAACTTATACAGGAGGCAATATATTGGAATTATCTGC
>JZLH01S0387527.1:43883-56178 GCA_001188425.1 Eucidaris tribuloides | reverse complement strand
GGTCGGTTACATAGAATCACGGCTTTGGCCGTTTTGTCCTCACAAAGAAGCAGAATTACGTACAACAAACTCTACACACTATAGCTTTGAACATATAAGAGTTTCTTGAAAGGGTGGGGGATGGATGTGCATAGACCAAGAGATAACCATAATGTATTTGCCAAAAAATGACGAGATGTCTTTTTACGATATCTGGATAAAACATCCCTGGAGGCATTTAAAAAGGTTTTTTTTTTTTTGGTTTTTTTCCTGAAAATGATTCGTGAACGGATATTTTCATTTTCATGTGAGTATTGTCAACTGGAAGATATTTAAAACATTAACCTGGTGATACTAATTCTGATGGTATTTGATAATGATATAATATCAGAATGCAACCCCTCTTACACGTTTGTTTTTTCACACGCGCACGGTGTATACCTTGTAATGACAGTGCCCCCCCCCCCCCGAGTTTTGACCCCAGACTGATGTATATGACGATTTGGATGATAGCTGACGAAATACAAGGTGCATACTTCTCATCAAAGAGGAAACTCAATGAAGCCTGTGAAAGTGTTCAGCGTCAGAACATGGAAAAGCCAACGGAATCTGCCATAAAGAGACAGAAAGCATCTAGTACCAAATACAATAAATACTATACGGTATGCTATGATATGTGTTGTGTGGTATACAGGTAATTGTCAAAACACTCCAGTCATTGGCAAAGCCATTCCCACTCCCAGCAGAATAAGCAGACAGATGGGTAGAATATTTTTAATGTTATGCTCAACAGACAACCTTAAGATAAGGCAGCAGATCCAGAACCAGCATAAGTACATTGAATATCCACCAAGCTGAAGTTATTATGAACAAATGGAAAAGCATGTGGCATAGACTCAATCCATGCATGCTTAAAGCAAGGCAGACACCAGCAGCAACTTATGTTCTCACTAACCACTGCTAGACCATTTGAGACAAGGGCTCCATCCCAACCGATTAGTCCAGAGATCTGATTGCCAAGTTACCGAATAAGTGATCTTGAAAATTATGACAACTGAAGGGGTAAAACTCTTCTTTCAATACCAAATGATTTGCAAGATTTCTCTCATTTGCGTTAAACAACTTGGCCTTAGAAGGGACCAGGGGCAAAGACTGTAAAGATTATTATTTTATGTCATGTAATATCGGTGAACACTGTTTAAAATGGAATACTAGTACGTCTATCAGTTTTAGTGTCTTGAAGAAGGCATTCGACAACATTCAAAGAGACAACCTTTGGAAGATTGTGCAATCTTAAGTATTTTGGAGAAAACTGTCAATTTCATTCGGGAGGTTTATGATCATTTCGGGTGAAGAATCATTTCGGATAAGTCACTTTCAATTTTTGGTTTTCACAGAGCAGTCTGGCGTTTGTGCTGGCTACATACCTTCCCTATTTTGTTTCTCGTAACCATAGACTGGATTATGAGAAATACCAAACCAGATAAACGGAGAGGTATGGACCGGGGGGGGGGGTCGACTCGACTTACCAAGTGATACCTATGTGCCGCACCGAAATCGAAGATCGAGGGGCTCTGAAACGGGCTTAAGCGAAAAAATGGGGTCTCTGGAACTGGAGCTACGGCTTCAGAAAACCTCAAAATGCTATGCTCTGGAACTGCGTCGCGGCGAATTGAAAAGACTGAAAAGACGATGCTTCGGCGCGGCCGAGCGAATAATTAGAAGCGAAACAGCAAATTTGAAGGCCTCTTTAACTGGAAAATTCAAAAATTTTCTGTGAATTTTAAATTGAGATGCTCTGGAAAGGAAATTTGGGCTCGAAAATGGGGGTCTCTACCGCGGCACATACGTATCGCACAATTATACTAAGTTCCCCCCCCCCCCGGGGTATTGGAGAAGACTTTGTTGTTCTTTCTAGAGGGCCCTGACTTTGCAGTGGCCTCGCTTATGACCTCTTTCCAACCATGATCACACGAAAGAGAAATTTAGGTTGTGCAATTAAGTAAGCATGGTCAGATGTGATATCTCGGATGATTTGGGTATCTTAAGAATTGGATGCATGTTCCTTTATTAACATTCAAAGTCCATCGACTTCGGTAAAATAAAAGGGTCTCTGAGGCACTCAGTTTTGTAGTTTGAATCTTAATATCATATTGCCGCAAGTTCTGGAGAGGTTTGTGATGTATTCCTTGTATATTGTGTGAAACAAACAGAAGGAAGAAAAGGGAAGGAAAGGAGATTCCCATTTCTCAGTGTGACTGTATGATGCACCTGATATCAATATTAAAGGTTCAGCTTACAATTTACGAGATTACAAAATGCTAGCCAGGATAATTGATGTAGGATGCCATTTAAAGCAAGGACAAAGTAACATAATGACCGTAAACGAAAATATTCAACAGAGCAAGGCAAGCTAGATTAGCAAAAGATGTTTCACTTGAGTCCGAAACTTCTGAAACGTACGTCTTTGAGTAACAGCAACGTTTACATCAATTCTTCTGCGATAAAGGGCAAGCAGCCTGAATTCAGTGTATCTGACCGAAATGGGACAATAAGTGGTTCCTATAAAGGGCAAAACGAACATCACTACATAGCGAATAGCATGTAGGCCTGGTTGGAGCTACCATTCAGTTAAGGTCAGAAATCGTAAAGTTCGAAGAATCAACTAGCACGCTACTTTGTCCAATCACATTGGAAAACTTTTGAGCTGGCCAGGAAGATGCATTGCCGTTATTGCGTACATTTTTCTTTCAGATACTACAGGTCGTCGACACGCTCCTCTCACCTAGATGACATATCCAATCATCATTGGATTGATTGTTTGATTCATTTTATTTTCATTTCCATCATAAATATAAAACAGATACAAACAGAGGTACACAAAGTTAAATACAAACATAAATAGATACATGTAAGTCATTACACGTAAGTGCAAATAAAAATAACCGAGTTTAACGAAAACAAGGCATATATGCATGTACACTTTATAATTAATTAAACATAAACAAACTTGATACGAGCCAAAAAAAAAGAATTCTAACAAGCAAACGAGTAAATAAGATTGATGGAAATGGAGGGTCCTCGAAAAAGCTTCGCTTGGATTTTGAAGAACCCTCGAAAATTAAACAAAGGGAAAAAAGTTTGTAGGAATACCATTTGTCTACGTTAAACAAATATAAACAAATACAAATATAATAAAAAAAAAGTGTACACTATAACAGTCTCCGTGCAAGGGGGTAATATTTAACAAGTTGCTATATAAACTTGGTGTTTTTTTTTACTTTCGTTTATTTTTTAAAGGGAAAAAATCTTTGTTGAAACAGACACTACTTTGTGTTATACCCGGGTGTTATACTCATTTTGATAAAGATAATGATCTTGCAAATGCCTGCCGCTCACACGGAGACCACAAAACAAAAAGTTCGAAATACATATTTACACTATATTTACAATATTTACAATTTTGACTGCTTGCCTTCGGGATTTAACGATCGTGCTTTAATGCCTTCGAAAACTCAAGCGATGCTGTTATGAATGCTTGATCGGAAACATAAAAAGGGAGGGGGAAGAGTAATTTTTATAAGGTCGGTGGGGTTCTTGGTCTATGATTGGAGTGAAGTAATGGACTTAATAAATTCAGAATGAAAATGGACAACGCTAAAAATGGATAATGATGAATAATGAAGAAAAATGATGACACAGTATCCGTCGTATAGGGGAAGTGAAACCATCCAATCATGCAGGTTTTGGGGCTGGGCCTTGAAGCCAAGAATTTAACAGAGAGCAGGAAAGACTTGGAGCTTATCAATCACTTTGGGCACCCAGTCGGCTATCAGTTAGCTCGGGAATATGAAACCAATCTTGCGACGGATATATCTTCTGAAAAGCAAAGTTATTTGTACTGATATCGTGAGAGAAAATGGATTGTCAACGGCACTAGAAGATACGATGACACAAATACTTTCTGAAGAGGGCACTTTACGTTATAACTTCGAAATATGCAATGAAATTGACCTGGATAGAAATTGACATAAATGCATTGAAAAAGGCCATCGAGAAATTGGTCTACAGGCATCGTGGCCCATGTAACAGGAATATTGAGACTTCAAATAGACCCTGTGAGATCAGACCGATCAGCTAAAGAAGGAAATTTAAGTCTAATTAACAGCGAGATATATAATCAAACAACAGGGGGATGCCTTTCACCAAACGTGTCTGAGAAGACTTTTAGGGATATGAAAAGACCATTTTACAAACGATGAAGTACGGCACGGGACCAAGATGAGTATTATAACTCGTATCGAACGTAAATGAAGGATGGTGTCGCTTGGATACACACTCCAGACGGATGACAACTGACTCCAGATGGAAAGAGGAAAAGAGAAAGTCCACTCACAATATGGGGAAAACAAAAGATATTGATTTAAAAGATGAAATATGTCAAGGGAGCAGGCAAAGACCCAGGCCCAAGACAAATCGATGTCCTCTCGGAACTTAACGATTAAGGTCATAGGTAAGGCATTCGCTGAATAGCTAGGGAAGAATTAATTCAGACGGAAACCCCGTAAATTTGATACAGGAGCAAACTGTGATTAAAGACACCGCATCAAGATTCACTGGCAACACGTACTGCTTTTATCAACAATCAACAGGAAGTCTGTCAAACAGAAATGGATGAATGGACATGCAGTCCGGTCCGGTCAGCGGTAATTCGCTAATCTATCCCTAAATTTGGCAAGAATTTGAGTGTACTATGGATCCTTTTGCACTCGAGTCAAATGACAAGAAGCTATATTGCTAACGACTGGACGCACAGCCTTAGAGAAAATCACCGGTGATCTTCTCAGCTTTGAGGAAACAAAAGAAAGCCGATGCGAGGAAGATAATGCAGATAATCAAAAGACGGAAGGTGATAGATTTCACTTAGGTTGCAGTGAAGATGAAAGTGCAAATGAACAACCAAAGAAATTATAGGAAGTACGCTGCACACACGAACTTATTTGGCCACCTAGTGTAGCCACTCTCCAGAAAATAGACTCGCAGATGCTTCTGGTATATCTACTTTTTGACGTACCATTATACTTTGTCATAACGGCAGGGCGATGAACATAACTGATAAGTCACCCTTCACGAGAAAACGGGATTAGAATTCACAGAAACATACAAAATAAACAATTTAACACCAAAGGTTCTGACAAAGCTGGCAGATTCATCCTGGTGCTATATTCTTCTTTCGGACAATGCCACCTCTTCATGAAACATTTGGTGAAGTTGGTAAGCTAGTGTCTCCCCAAACGTCAGGGATAGAGAACGAGCTGCTTATGGAGACCAGAAAGGGATATTCAAGATCAAGTATTGCAAAAATGACCACCAGATTTCCATCGGTGTTTGCAATCTGATTCATTCAAGAGAACATTCCTCCGTTTCCTGGCAGACGAATGACAATCAGATGACTACCTATCTACACTTGGAGGTCGGACTGGCTTTCTAGCCCTTGACAAGTTGTGCTATACAGGGTGGCCCAGAAAGAATGCTACGAGTATGATCGCTAATTTCTTCATCATTATCGGCAAAATGTCATTAATTTTTATTTCGTTGGTTAGAACATTCTTTTTCCAATAACATGATACCAAGATCATTGATTTTGAGTCAGGCGTTTTGATTCTAGGACCATTTTTCGGAGGCAATGCAATTTCCCAAATTTGCCAATTTTTCAAAAGCGGCGGTCATCGGAACGCCGAGATATTCTGGCGTCTCAGCTTGCCATACCAGACAAACCGCGATGACAATAGAGACATAGCTCGCATCGTCTTCCTTATGAAAGCGAGGGAATTCCGGCCTCTTTGTCATCGCGGTTTGTCCGGTATGGCAAGTGAGACGTCAGAATATCTCGACGTTCCGATGACCACCGCTGTTGAAAAATTGGCTAATTTGGGAAATTGCATTGTCTCGGAAAAATGGCCCTAGAATCACAACGCCTGACTCAAAATCCATGATCTTGGTATCATGTTATTGGAAAAAGAATGTTTTAACCAACGAAATAAAAATTAATGACATTTTGCCGATAATGATGAAGAAATTAGCGATCATGCTCGTAGTATTCTTTCTGGGCCACCATGAATATCTAAGGCTTAAAATCCAGCAGAAATTACAAGGGGCCTATTGCACAAAATTGAAACAGGAGACATTTCTCTGATTAAATATGTTTAATATGAAAACTTTGGTTTAATAGCGTAATTAATAATTATACCATTCATTTGACCATAGGAAAAACAATCCCTAAAAATTATTTGGCTACAGTTTTATGCAGTAGGCCCCAGTACTCTCATGCAGGCATTAAGCTTGTGTTCATCAGGAAGGGGATATACATGTCCAGCCTATTTCACGGCGCTACAAGGCAGAGGTAGGAGCTTCAAAGATTGCTGTTAAGTCACGTGATACAGACGTGTTTGTACTACTTCTTCATCATTACTGACCTAAACTGAATGCTTCAATCAAAATGGATGTTGGTACAGCTTTATCTAAGACAAGACACTCGAAAATTACCAACCATTGGCAAAGAAGGTTGGAACGTTTGCGGGCTACGATTACACGGCATTTAATCGCAAGGCCAAGCTCTGTCCCCATGAGATCATGTTAAAATACGGAAGATATGTGATCTGATTTAGTGATTTTGGGAAATTCCCAGAATAGATGTAAGGTAGGATGTTGGAAATATTTACGAGAAATTTGCTAGTGCAATGCTGTGAGGGCAGTCCACATTTCAAAACAAAGACACAATTGCTGCTCGATTCGCCATTTTTAAAGTAAGTTACTAGAGGGAAAAATAAGCCATTGAAAATTATAAAATCATCAGATGCATCTTGTTGGCCAACATGGAAAGCGGTACTCCGACAAAAGATCACAACGGCCATTTATTATGCAATGGACGGAGAAAATTTGCGTGGATATCCCAAAACCACGACTGGAAGTCAGTTGAGTGGCAGTTATCAATTATCCTATAGTTTGTTGGATCAAGTCTTCCCGATGATCTCATTGTAAGTGAGAGCGAAGAAAATACAAAGGCGAGGAGACCAGTGACGAAGAAGAGGATTTCACGAATTCAGACGAGGAAATCACAACTAACAGGAAAGAAGCTATATGCACATATGTTACAGCTGGCATGACTCGTTTGAACAAAACGATCATAGTATGAACTTTTTCTTGGAAAATGTACAACCATTTGGTTAAAACACAGAGTCAGAAGTAAAACATGAAAACAAAAAACATATTCAGTACGATATTTGAATGGTAAAATACGAATTTAAAGTACCAGGAAAAAGTAACATAATTGATAGTTATTCGAATGTAAATATGCCGAGCCGACTATTATCAGCAATTGTCATGCAAAATTGGTATATATATATTTGTCGATACTTATTACACATCAATACTTATTAATCAAATGACAGGAATTTTGGTAAATTCAGAGTTGATAGACAAAGGCGTCGATCCTGGGGTGGTGGGGGGGGGGGGCACACATATCGATTTGCCCCATCCCTAACAATTTTGACAAATTCAAAAATCTATAAAATCTAATGCACTGGTACGTTTAAAAACAGCGCAAGGCACTAAACTTAGCATAAAGATTCTACAAAACATAAACAAATTCCAATTTTTTTCGCGTTTAAAACTTCTGACAACATTTACATTGTACTGACATTCATCGCCCCCCCCCAAATCCGGAAAATGGATTGAACCCCATTGCCATAGACCATTAATAATTTGTCCTTAGTACAGTCATGCAAAAAGTGTATATATAATTTCTAACAAATGCAGTTTTCAATCATATCAGGAAAAGGTTTCTTGTGCTGAACTAGAGACAGGGGCGGCGCCACAGGGGGGGGGGGGTTTAGGGGGTGGGCGGTCACCCCTATTTTATCATTAAAAGCAGACAAAGAATTGGCGGGCAAAAAATGCTTTTTGTCGTCGTCGACCCCTGCCTCCGCTTGTCGGAGGCTGTTCGGCTAGCATTTTGGTAGTAAATGCATTGTTTGGAAGGCAAAATTTTCCCCGACAGATTTCACCCCTCCTAAAATTTTACTCTGGCGCCGCCCTTGAGTGGAGCTCATTTGAACTTAGTAATGAAATGTTCTGCATGGGTAATTGATCATTATTTGTAAGAAATCTGCACTTTAAAACAGGGCTACGCAACTAAATAAACATATTCCAAACTTTTGTCCAGGACTGTATAAAAACATTCGTGTTATACTGCAGTCATTATGAGATAGTTTTTTAGTAATAAATGAAAATAAATATATTCTTACAAAGATCTATTTGACTTTTGGTGCTGGACCGTTCGTGCAAGTGTGTTACGAAGCTTCAAACGTCATCTTTTAGATCTCAAACGCAAGTAAAGATATTGAAAAATGTTATCAATATTATTCCGATTACTTAAGACAGATATTTTTTATTATGTTTCATAAAAGGCAACGTGAAATCTAGTCTACATTTCTAAAATTACAAACTGAAAAACAAACAATATTATAGGAAACTGGTCAATTCAAAGGTTTTACTTCATTTTCGGCCATTAAATTGATTTTTTTCTCTTCAAATCATATCATCGTGTAACAGGCTTATAATGGAAACACGTATTTACATTAATGCTTCAAAACACAAGAAAAACGGAAAAGTACAATTTTAACAATTCAAATAAGTAATTTTTGCCTGATAATATAATTAGTGTCGAAATTTTGGAAATGAACTTCCTATGATCTTTTTAGAGCAACAGTCCAGAAAGTATAAATATATACACTGTAATATCAAGTAACTAATAGAAAAGTTAGAAACTTAGAAAAGATTATGTATTTACAATAAAATGTTTGGAAATAAGATTAATCTATGCATTGCAACTTTAAAAGTTAAAAATGTAAAAAAGCAATTCTTATGAAATTTCTTGAAAAAAAATGAGCTGGGGGGGGGGGGCGGCAGACGATCTGATCTAATATTTCTTTCGAAGTTAGGGTGGGACTTGTACCCTCTTACACCACCTGTTATCCCATATATACTAGGCGTTAAAAGTAAAACTTGTCAATTTTGGTATTTAATAACACAAAAACTATACACCAGATAATACTGGCATGAGTGCGAGTTATAGCTGAAGAGTGGAAATTTTTAATGGAGGCGGTTTGAATACGATATCAATAATCATTTTTATGTAATTCATTCTTATTTAAAAAGTTAGGGTTCAGATTTTTCTCAATATCCAACCCCTGTACAAAACTGAAACTGTATAGAAATCAAATGGTGTGTGTGAGAGTGTGTGCCTTGTCCACACACAATAGCAATAAACAATGGCTGTGCATATCGCTATTGGAAACTCTGGAATGCAATATTCTCATCTGGGTCTGGGAAAGATGAATGCTTTATAAACATTCATTAGAAAGTAGCCACTACAAGTCTTTATTCACCACCTATGTAAAAAGGAAATCAAACTTCGTGCCCTGAATATGTTTTTGAAGTGTTTTGAATGGATTTGAAGTATTGAGAAATGATTCCATACAATCAAATAATTATGTCCATGCTGCTGATAATCAAATTCAATGTTTTATTGTCCTTCAAGGATATATCATCCACCCGACTCCCACGCCCCAACGGAGAAGATTTCTAGAATGTCAACACCCTCTCAAAAAGACGAGGTGTTTGGACAAATAAATAGTTCACTTAGGTAAATTTCAACAATGGACATCATGCCCTGGAGTATTCTGGTCTGTATGTGAGCAGAATCGTGGAGTCTCGTTTTTTTTAGAAGAATTGTGCATAATCTCGATGATTTCAGAAATATTCAATACAGTCTTTTAGCAAAAGAAATACAAGTTCTAAAATTTCACTATTAAAAATTTGGTTCTATATCATGTAAACATTTTTAAAAAAAAGTCCTTGCAATACTGCTAAAGTGCGAATTAAATTGAACAAAATTTTTTAACTTGCTTATTCCCAATCATTTGATATTCCAAAGCTTTTTTTCTTACATTATTTTTTTCACCTATCCATACAAATATATTTTTGTACTAGATAAGTAAACATTTCATCAGATGGTTAAGACAAGAAAAATGCAAAGAGAAAGCTATGTCAATATACTTATAATTATTACAATATATGCATTATTCTGAAGAAAATTGACAGTAACAGGATCAACTCTTATCAAAATATTAAGTATAGCAAATCACAATCAAGTGACTACAATAGTTAAAATATTAATGCACATTTTCGGACCTGATGCGACATTAAATGTATCCTCACATTAACCCATGACAAAAGCGCTCTGCCTTCCTAAAATCTCACTGTCACTTTAACCACGATTTTTCAATTTAAGCCTTTGACATCTTAGAAGGGATGCACGCTCCTAATCATGTGTTCAATACATTTGCTTACAGCCTAACGTAAGGCCACGACGTAAGCTGCGAAGAATTGCATTTGAAAGTATGGCCGGTGCATTTCGCCTTTTCTTGGTTAAAGCGTGCTTGCATTCCCGAATATTAACCCCATGCCAAGCCAGCTCGAAAAATCAGACAACTATGCGTATTTTCTGTCCCTTAGTAAGTTTAAATGAAATTCAGAGAATATAGGATGCATTGAACTCCCCTTTCAGTGTCAATTATATTATCCCAATACAATAGTGGTAGCGTACGTCCAAACAACGTCATAAAATCATAGACTAATCATTATTTAGACATTTTTACAAAAAGTGATTAGCACATTTACATATCATTTTGGGTAAAAATGTCATAGAATACTTGAGATTTCCCCTGGAGGAAAGCCACTGAGGTTTTCCCCTTCAAGAAAGATGGCATAATTGTGTGGATATCTTTAACGCGCAGCTGTGAACTGTGACTTGCACAGAGAATTAGTAACCTAATTTTAGAATTCCTTGCATACTGTATAACATTCAATGCCGGAAGACAATAAGCATGACATGCTGTCTTTTTGGGACTAGCACAATATAGACCGTGGGATAGCGAGAAACTAGACAAATATTGAAAAACGAAAACAAGATTCTCATTACGACATGCAAATATGTGACCCAGTTCTACTTTACTTTGCCTGAGTTTTATGCAACAAACTTACACTGAATGAACACCGGCACAGAAAGTGTCCAGAACATATCTATGCACTGTCAAATTGTGCTCGGTTGGTATATTTCATGAACGCGCTCAATACTCATATCAGACTGATAAAAAATTCATCCAGTATGTCAGTATACCATGTTTAGTCTGTTAAAGACAAGTTAAATTAATGTAACGCTTCAATTAAAAAATTGTCAAACTTTGACTACACTGTAAGTGCTTAAGATGACCAAACTAAACACCCTGAATTATTGTATGCTGCCACTGGTGAATAAACATCCCCTTCGGAAATTCTACCTGTGATTGCGAGTAATGAAGAAATAGCCTAGGATTACAAACAGTATTCAATGAGGAAATGGGCAGGGAACTCCAGCAAACTTGAATACCATAGATTGTCACTTTTTTCAGCACTGTTAAAGTAATCTTTTGAATTACAATTTTTTTTTCAGTGCTTTTCTTTTAGATAAAGACACTAAAACGAGCATGCGGCAAGATACGATCTCATATTTTTTAAAACTGTTGGGTCAATCGGTTCCCAAATACAAGGAATTATTATCACTTTCGTACATTGAACTTGAGAATAAGCTACCCAAATTAAAGATGCTAACATAAACTCATACATGGTAGTCTTTGACTTTAGTTTGATTTTTTTATCTCATGGCAAATAAACCTAAATCGCCATTGAATTTAAATCCATCTACGATACTGAAAGAGAGTTAATTGTAAAAGAAGATGAGTGATACTAAAATTAATTTCATAATTTTTAAACTTTCATCATTGGCATTTACATACTCATAAATGCACCTTGAACCCAATCCAATTTGACGTTAATTTCCACTTCCAGGTTAATTTACCATAAAACAGGCAGGTTTACGCTTAACCTTCAAACAAAATTTTGACCCCCCCCCCCACCCCCCCCCCCCCCCCGCCCGCCCCGCCCCCCCCCCCGTTTTTTCAAGGATTCATGGTTTTCCCTGGGAAATAACAGTGGGCTAACATCTAGTGTTCATGGTAAACTAATATGATGGTTCTTCCTCATCAAAACTATTGCTTACTAGTCAATATTTAATTTAATTGGAATTAATTCGGATAAATAATATTCAATTACGTGGGGATATACATGTTGCACATTATATGTATGATTTACTCTATTTATTTTAAAAGGGACGGATGAATACGGGGCGAGTATGGACCTGACGCCGTAACCGTCG
>JZLH01S0387439.1:0-11731 GCA_001188425.1 Eucidaris tribuloides | reverse complement strand
GAGTGTATTTAAAAATTTCAACCAAAATGTAGCCCTGAAGTGAACATACATGTGTGGCCTTACATCAGTACTTTACAGCCTTCATAATGCTGTACAAGTCAATGGCAAGATAAGCCTACACCAGTCATTAATTGAAGTACATTTAATGACCTTGAAAACACTTAATGTTCACTTTATTTCTTTAGGATTGTTAAATATAATGTGCTTAGTTAGTCAGAAACTTTTCAACAACTCCTTGATAAATATCTGCTGCAAAAAAATAGTAAAAAGAAAAGCGTGTACATGAAATTGTACTTTTCCCAATATGATTTGTACAGCTCCTCCACCGCTTATCCTCCACGCTTATCCCACCAGATTTACCATCGTTAACATTTTTGCATTTTTCACTAATTAAACAACAGTGTCATAACAGATTGTTACTCAGACTTCAAAAGCTGAGTAATTTTGCCCTGTAGGAATGAGCCCTAAATTTCATCACCCCCCCCCCCCCCCCCCCCTTAATTGGATTAAGAATAGCTCTGGCGACAAAAATGTATGAAGAAGAGGACTAAACAATGTAACACCCACTATGGTATTTGGGGGTCCCCGCATCATACACATGCACCTTAAGTTCATTTGCACTTTGACCTACATATGTGACCTTTGACCCCCAAATTACGATTGAGTCCTGTTACGCATGTCTTACCACCCCAACTTTGGTTACAAAATGGCTTTGATGTTAGAAGTTACCTAGTTTGGCGCCCTTATGGGACCGCTGCCCCCTGGGGCCCCAAGCGGAGGCCTGGTGTACCATTCCAGGAACCCTCTATCCCCTCCCCCTGAGGCATCATTCCACACCTAGTTTTGGTCTATCCATTGATGTGAATGATGAATATATTCCCATAGAGGGGCGGGCCCCATCCAAACTTTTGCCCCCTTTAGGGGACAAAAACCGGGCCACCCTGGCATATCATGAGGAACATTAATGTAGCACATATAGAGTATCTACACACAAGCTGGCTTACCTAAACTATTTCTGGATCTAGAGAAGAAGATGTTTTAAAACTACCTACTTTTGGCCCTTTAGGGCCCTGCCCCTGGCGCCCCCAGTGGGGGCCAGTGTGTACCATTGAGGACCCTTGAATCCCACCTCCTAAGGATCAATTCCTGCCAAATTTGGGCCAAATCCAATCATGCATTTTGCAAAGAAGAGCTGAAAATGTCTTTGGTTAAAGTTTACGGCACGACGCCACGGACGCACATCGCACGACGCACGACGCAAACCGCACGACGCACACGCACGACGCACGACGAACGACGCAGACGGACGACGGACGAAAAGCATCGCAATAGCTCACTTGAGCTTTGGCTTCAGGCTGAGCTTAATAAACTAGCGGACAGCGACAACTTCACCAAGGCAAAACAATTTTATTAGATAGGATCAATAAAATCCACCCAAGACATATACAAGGAAGGGAACATAATTGTATGACACATTTATGTCACAAAATTGAAAAATCTAGTGAGACAGAACAACTTGACCCAAGGCAGAACAATTATAAGATGGACACAGTGAGTAGAAAAAGAGAAGGAAATGATCCTGACACTGTTGGACCACTTGTAAAAGCAACAAACAGTGAATAACGGTCTGCGGAAGAGGGCAGCAAAACCACAGCTGGACTCCAAAGCCCTACCAGGACTGAGGAGCAGCGACTCAACAGTAAATTGACAAGACATGCAAACGTCTTAAGTTAGCAAATATGGATGCAAATGCATCTTTCTTGGTCGTGTAGCAAGTCTTGAGGTAGTCAGCAGCAATTGAGAAGAAATGCAAACGTTCTCAGCAATATATATGGTACAAATGCATCTTTCTTGGTGCGTGCAAGTCTGAAGAGTCAAGAGCAATGAGAAGCATGTGCAAACTCTCAGCAAATAGTGCATCTTTATTCGTGTTCGCAAGTCTTCAAGGAGTCCGCAGAATAACTGAGAAGGATGCAAACGTTACTCCTTGGCGTATATGGCTACGAGTGCATCTTTCTTGAACGTGCGCAAGTCCTGATGGAGGACTGCTGTGGAGGAGGGACGTGAGCAGGATCTTGCCATATCGGTTAAGACCTCATGTTCACGCTTCACGAATGCTGTGTCACCAGGTCAGGAGGTCAGAGTCATAGAAAACGCTATGGCTACCAAGTGGATGTGCGCAAGTATGATGGCGACTGTTTGAAGGCAGGGACCGTGAGCAGGATTCTGCCCATATCAGAAGAAAAGAACCTCTTGTTCGGCTTCACAAAATGCTGTGTCACAAGGTCAGAGGTCAATCGAATCATTAAGTGATAACGCTCTACGTGTCAGCTGCCAGTTGCACTTTAATGAAAGCATGTGAGAGCACAATCAGAAGAGGGGGGGGGGGCGTCCAGTAAAACCACATTGCAAAAGAAGATACTAGCAAAGTGGACATTCCACCAACCTGCCCCTTCAGCACCAACTCAAAAAGCTTGACTATTTTAAAATGTTGCAAGACAAAACTTGCATGTCATGACGATTAACTAAGTGCAACTCATGAATGGCTTAATCAGTTTTGTAATGTATGTCAAAGTACTAACATGAGCCGTACTAAAAAATGTAAGATTTCCCCTGTCGAAGGTCCAAAGTCAAAAGCCTTATACATGTCAATGTCAGATTTGGGTTTTGTTACCTCAAAAAATGAGACTGACTGCCGATTTTAATCGTTACTAGTTCTCGTCATTGCTGGCAACTTTTAAATTTATCAACTTGTGTCTTACAGAAATCAAATTCCAATTAATGTAACATATTGTGTTGGTACGTATACACGTCGAAGTTTTCCCAAGCCAGCCAGCTAGGCCCGCCTGGAATACAGTTGGCTCAGCCTCAGCTAGTGCTAAAATATGAGAATACCGGGCGATGGCGACTGTCGGTTTAGGATGCTCAGAATGGCCATTAACAGCTCTGCAAATTGCTCAGGGATGTTAATTTGGCTTGAATCTGTAAGAGAGCTGTCAAATGAGCATCAGGAAATGCTGTTAACAGTGATGCTGCAAACAGATCTTATTAAGGCCGTCTTGATGAAAACACTTTCGAGACCTAAGAGTTCCAGCTAATCTAATTCCTTCTCCCAGATAAAGATACTCTTATACTGAGCGTGCCGCAGACAGATCATCACACTTTGAAAAGATCATCTTAAATAATGTGATTGGCCGGGAATGACTGCTGCAAATAGTCCATGCCAAAATTAAAACAAAACAATGATCTTTGGCTTGAAATAATAACCTTCTGTCTAACTAGATTATCTCTCTCTTATTTTCCTCAAAGCAACTCACACATCTTTGGCATCCACCTTGAGACTACCTGGCTGCCACATAACATAACTGTACCACTGATATTATAACTTCCATCATGGGTCATTTTTTTTTACTGATGTGAAAGGTGCTTCAATTTTGGAGTATAACCTTGAAATGGTCAAGATACAGTACTTACTATACTGTAATTATCATTGAACCTATATAAATGTACATGTAAATAACACTGACATGGCATTATGACTGACTGGAATGATGGTCTGCTAACATAATATTTGTGTATTTATGTTGAGAACTGAATACTGATTTTTTTTCCCTTTTTTTGTGGAAATTGTAAAGAGGTGCCTTCCTAATCCCAAATCTGTAAGACATGAAAAAACCATAATGTATACCATCCCTATTTAACATGAGGAGGATAGTACCCTGAAAAAATACAAACCATACATTTTTATTGAAGATAGTTTATCTTGAATAACTAAAAAAGAACCACTTAAGAGTTTTTTTCTGTTTTTCTGAAAAAGCAGAAAAAACCCTGTTTTTTCCAGGACGGTAAAGACCGGCGGAAAAAAAAAACGCCTGCAGAAGCAACTGCCATGTGCAAGTCTGCAAGTGTCACAAGCAATTGAGAAGACGACTAAAACATCTCAGCAAATATATGGATACGAATGCATCTTTATTTAAGCAATTCAGAAGGCGAGTAAACATCTCAGCAAATACATGTATCTGGATACAAATGCATCTTTATTTGTGTGCGCAAGTCTTCAGGAGTCAAGAATAATTGGGAAGATGTGCAAACGTCTTAGCAAATATATGGCTACGAGTGCATCTTTCTTGACGTGCGCACTTCTGATGGTGACTGTGTGAAGGCAGGGAATGAGGAGGGTCTCGCTGTATCAGAAAAAAAAGAACCTCATGTTCACCTTCACGAATGCTGTGTCACCAGGTCAGAGGTCAGAGGTCATAGCAAGTATGGCTACCAGTGCATCTTTTTTGATGTGCGCAAGTCTGATGGCGACTGTGTGAAGGCAGGGAATGAGGGGGGTCTCGCTGTATCAGAAAAAAAAGAACATAATGTTCACCTTCACGAATGCTGTGTCACCAGGTCAGAGGTCAGAGGTCATAGCAAGTATGGCTACCAGTGCATCTTTCTTGATGTGCGCAAGTCTGATGGCGACTGTTTGAAGGCAGGGAGTTAGCAGGGTCTTGCCATATCGGAAGAAAAGAACCTCATGTTCAGCTTCACAAATGCTGTGTCACAAGGTCAGAGGTCAATCGAATCATTAAGTGATAATGCTTTACGTGTCAGGCTGCAGTTGCACTTTAATGAAAAGCATATGAGAGACATCAGAAGAGGGGGGGGGGGGCCAGTAAAACCACGTTGCCCAAAAGAAGATACTAGAAAGTGGACATTCCACCAACCTCCCCTTCAGGCACCAATCAAAAAGCTTCACTATTTTAAGAACATTGCAAGACAACTGCATGTCATGACATTAACTAAATGCAACTCAAGAATGGCTTATCAGTTTTGTAATGTATGTCAAGTATAATACGAGGCACTGATAAATGTACATGTAGATTTCCCTGCCGAAAGGTCAAAAGTCAAAAGGCCTTATACACGTCAATGTCTGATTTGGGTTTGTTACCTCAAAGATGGCTGACTGGATTTTAATGTTACTAGTTCTCGTCATTGTGGTAACTTGTAAACTTAATAAACTTGTGTCTTACAAGAAATCAAATCCAATTAATGTAACATATTGTGTTGGTACATGTACACGTCGAGTCAGCCAGCCAGCTAGGCACGCTGCCTGAATACAGTTGGCTCAGCTCAGCTAAGGTGCTAAAAATATGAGAATACCAGCGATGGCGAGTCGGTTAGGATCTCAGAATGGCCATTAACGGCTCTGCAAATTGCTCAGGGATGTTAATTTGGCTTGAATCTGTAAAGAGAGCTGTACAATGGGCATCAGGAAATGCTGTTAACAGTGAGCTTGCAACAGCTTAAAGGGTCTTGATGAAACACTTTCAGACCTAAGAGCTCCAGCTAATCTAATTCCTTCCAGTAAAGATACATCTTATACTGAGCCGTGCGCAAGAAGATCATGCACACTTTGAAAAGATCATCTTAAATAATGTGACTGGGGAAATGACTGTACAAATAGTCCATGCCAAAATTAAAACAAAACAATGATATTTGGTTGAAATAATAACCTTGTGTCTCACTAGAATTCAAATTTAATTAATGTAACATATTGTGTCAGTACTAATGTGTAATGATGGTGGTGGTGGTAGTGGTGGTGGTGGTGGACTTAAAGTGATGGAGGAAGTGCTTTTGGTGGTAGTTTGGTGCCACATTATTGGTGGTACTGTGTTGCTCATGCTAATATTGGTGATGTTGGTAACACGAGTAGTGGTGATGATGCAGAGCCATGTTCAGAGCCAGGTTTCACAAGAACAGGTACACCTGCTCAAGAAGGACCCTCAAGAGGATGCAGTTTTAAGAAACTCTCATCATGCCTACACACACAAAAAAATGATCAACTGTCACTCAAGAAAATGGGACTTCTGTCCAGAAAATGCACAAGTTACTGGATCCAACACTTAGAATTTGTCTTTTGGGTGCTACTCATGAAGGGACCTCAAGAAGATGCAGTCTTGAAAAACTGTCATCATGCCTACACAAAAAAGAATGTCCAACTATGACTCGAGAAAATGGGACTGCTGTCCAAGGAATGCACAAGTTACTTCATCAAATACACCAAACTGACTTTCCAAACCGATTCCTGTTCATTATAGTTTTGATTTTGCACAACAGGTTCATTATCCCAGAAACCTCAACAGCCAGGTCCTATGTACTTCAAAAGCCCACTCAAATGCCAACTTCTTGGGGTTGTGGCAGACAGTTTGCCTGTGAAGGTAAACTACCTGGCTGATGGGGGCATGCCTTGCGAGAAAGGGGGCGAGTGTAGTCAACAGCTACATTCAACATTTTCTACAAAACTGTGGGATTGGGGAGCAGCATCTGCAACTGAATGCAGACAATTGTGGAGGCCAAAATTAAAACAACTTGATGCACCAGTATCTGTCGTGGAGAGTGTTTAGTGGGCTCACTGCATCAGTAGCCCTTTCTTTCCTTAAGGTTGGACATACAAAGTGTGCTCCCGACAGTGCTTCGGTTTGATAAAGGTACCGTAGGAATTTGTCTCTTCATTGTATGACAAATTGCCTTTTGTACGGGGTAGAGTAATAAAATGGCCACACAGTCACTCCTCGTAGGATAATAGAACACCCAGGGTATACTTTTAGGTGGGGTGCACTGTGCACTAGTGTGGAATACAGGGGTCCATGGGGAAGGTGTGTTTGTATACACAGTGTGTACATAGCCTATACACAGGATGTGGGTCAGTGTGTAATGTGTAGGGGTCTCTTTATACCTTGTCCCTGGCTGGTATAAATACAAGCACAAGCCATGATTATTTCAGACAGTTGACCAGTTGCTGTTAGTTCAGAGGGGTAGAACTAGTTAGACAGTCTCAATACAGTTTGCAGATGGTAGAATTGTTTTGCTCATCTTGCTCATTGTGAGATTTTAGAAAAAGAAAAAGAGAAATTGAACTTGCAACAACACCTGCTAGGAAGTAGCGCACACAAAGAAGGAAAATGACTTCACAAATCAGGATAGAATTTGCAAAAAGAATGCAGGATAAACTGCAGAAAATGAACACAGCAGATCGGAAGAAGATAGAAAAGAAAATCAGGGAATGCAGCCTGGCAAACCTTAGTATAGAATTCAAAGACAATGGAGAAGAGCATGTCAAATCAATGGCTGATATGACTTATACTTTCAAAATTATGCCCAAAATTCAAAAACTAAATCTTGGTTAAGTTTTAGTTGATGCCACCACCGTCACCGGAAAAGCGGTGCCAATATCTCGCTTTTCCTATGCTTAGGTGAGATGAAAACTGGTAATTGACATTACTAATTTGCGCCACCACCTAAAGTAGCACCACCCTGTACAGCATGCTGCAATGACTGGAGGCCCTGCCAGTGCCAGTAAAGGAGGAACCTCTTCCGTATCCTTATTGAAGAAAATTCCAGTCATGTTTGCGATGCAAACACCTCAACAAAAGAGTGGAAAATGCTGGCAATCTCTTACAGATGCTGTCAATCACTTCATCACGAAGGATCGCATTCCAATACGTCTGGTCGAAGCTCCAGGCTTCAACCATCTACTTTCTCAATTCGATTGTAGATACAAACCACCAAGCAAAAGATCAATGAGCAGGACATTCATTTGTAAACTTTTTGACATCTTTAAGAGCAGAGTCCTTGCTGAGCTGCAAGAAATTGATTACTTCGCATCCAGAATGAATACCCACTCTAGCAAAACTGGCAGGTAACTACCTGTGTATTCAAAATCACTTTCTAAATGCTCATTCAGTAATGTGGGTCATATTACAACACCTTTAGTAAGCCAGATTACACAAGGCTATGCTTCATGACTTTTCTAGTACAGTGGCTAAAGTAGAGCTCCATGTACTTGGCCTACTAGGCAAACTTTTAACAGGGCCATGGATGAAAAAAATTATCAGTCGAGTGGGTTCACAAACCATAGAGGGGTGATAGTTCTGATAAAAGAGTTTTTTTTAAAAATGATCACGTTCTGCGCGTATTGGGAAAGTAGTGCTTACACTCACGTCCGCAAAAAGTAGTTATATACAAGGTTATTTTTGTATTTCCTCAGAACCGGCCTGCGGCCACTAGAACTTAGAAACCTCTCACCAGAACCAGCCCTTGGCCATAGAACCTTAACCTTTGGTGAGTTACCGCACAACTTTTATCCCAATGGGAACGTGTGGACCAATGCAACCTTGCCATAAATGTCAAGTTATTCATAATTAATATTTGTATGCTTTTGGACAAACTATGGTAGGCGAAACGGTTACAAATTAATAGAATATACTTCAATAAAAAGAGAAGTATAGAACAAGAGGCAATTTATTGCATTCAAAACAATAACGAAATAAAACCTCACTATCAAAACTGAGTCTTGAATTAAGACTACTCTGTTGTAAACCCTCATAACAGAGAGAAATTTCTTTGGCAATGAGCTTGCCCTAAATGCCATATTGAAATCATTGCAATGTCCACCAGTGGATACTCACCTCTTCAACTGCATGATGAAGGTGTGCTTGCTGAAGACAATGGCGGTTCTAGAGAGTAGTGCAACTAAATTGCACCACTACCTAAAACAGAACAATCGTGCATGGCAGGTTGCAATGACTGGAGGCCACGCCGTGCCAGTAAAGAAGGAACATCTTCCGCATCCTCATTGGAGAAAATTCCAACCATGTTTGCCAGGCAAATGCCTTAATGAAAGAGTGAAAAAAATCTGGCAAACTCTAACAAAAGCTGTCACTCACTTCATCACGAAGGATTGCATGCCAATACGTCTGGTTGAAGCTTCAGGCTTCAACCATCTACTTTCTGTACGTAAATGACCAGCATATGGTAAAAAATGTGAGAGTTGTGGTAGACAGAATCACTTTGCACAAGTGTGCAGAACTAAGGCACAAGTACAGAATCAAGCTAAGAAGAAGAATGCATAAAGAGGCAAACACAAATTATAGAAAAAAAAATCATGTAGCCAAGGTGGTAGGAGAATGCATGTTTTGCGTGAATCAGTGATTCACGTAAGGCCTAATCTGCGTAAATCAAACTTGAATAATGCCTACAATCAGTTCACCACAGCCCTGAAGACTGCTGCCAAGTCTGCTGTTCCAAGAGGGTTTCGCAAAGCATACATCCCAACCTGGGATGATGAATGTACAAACCTTTACAACAGCTAACTTGGAACTGATGTCCCCAATGTCCCCAAGATAAAAGGGAAACTGTGAATGCCCTCATTGCCCATCTTGACCAGAAACGCCAGGACGATGGATTGAAGCTGTCACTAATATTGACTTCACCACTCCTCCCGGAAGGCATGGTCTTCCATAAACAGACTGACTGGCAGAACCTCTGCCAAAAAGCAATACCCATGAAGTGTGAAGGTGGGGGACTGAAACAGGGCTGCCAGTCAAAATTTATTTTCCCCCTACGGACACCACTTTTCCCCTACGCCCCAATAACCCAATTTTCCCCAACGAACCTATGTTTTCCCCTACAAAAATCCACTTTCCCCCTACGAGGGAATATTTTCTCCTACAAAATAACCTTAGTAAATGCAATAGATTGATCACGATTTCTTCGTCGGAGATGGACAAAACGGACAAAAATATACAGAAATTCTTTGAAATCCTAAGAATATTTCTGAAAATTGTCAAAACCCCTTACATCCCCTACAAATCATCAAAAAACCCTACTTTTCCCCTACAGAAGGTCATTTTCCCAGTAGGTATCCCCTACAACCTACGGTTGGCTAAAATCACAACTTCAAATTCTCCATAAAGAATTGCTACCAAAAGTCATATACAACTGGGACAGTGCTGGTGAGCAAAGCAAAGTAACATGAAATAGCAGAAATGGGCAATTATTTCTGTAACATGCATTTGCTGGAGAATTTTGTGACCAAACCCGATAAAGTGTAAAAAAATCAATGAAAGTGACACTGTGTCAGAGAGTACTAAAAACCCTCATAACTATAGGGCTGAAAGTGGCAGTGTTAGGCTTGTCAGAACAGCTGCAAAGGCAATTACCAAACAGGGAAGAGACAATTCTGGTATTGCCAGGGATTGGATACCTACCTCAATGAACA
This sequence comes from Eucidaris tribuloides, assembly GCA_001188425.1. Lineage (NCBI taxonomy): Eukaryota > Metazoa > Echinodermata > Echinoidea > Cidaroida > Cidaridae > Eucidaris > Eucidaris tribuloides. Next base: position 1,680 of record JZLH01S0387439.1, on the reverse strand, counting down.
AGGACTGGAAAATCATCTTGTAACTTTTTGTGGAAACCACTTTAACATTCTTTTTTATGATGCTGCTGCTGCCACATAATTCCATCACCATCATACATGTGACTTCATCGCAAATCTGCCGGACCCAAACTACCTGATTGAATCTGTCTTCTTTGATATCCAGTGGAAGGTGTACTTGGCCCAAATTAGAGCTCTTGGAATATTGATAAACTAATCAACTGCATACAGACAATTGCGTGGGCTGAAACAAAAACATAATGCTCCACAGCTCAAGTATCTGTCGTGGAGAGTTTTTAGTGGGCTCACTACATCAGTAGCCAATTTCTTTCCTAGTGGTTGGACATACATGTACAAAGTTTGCTCCCGACTGGTGCTTCATTTTGATCAAGAAAAGGTACTGAAGGAGCTTTGTCTCTTCCTTGTGTTACAAAATAGCCTTTTGTTAGGGGTAGTATGACAAAATGGCCACAGACATCATCTATTAATGCCCTGAAAATCACATGTTCTGCAATGCTTCCATTTTTGACAAACTGGTAAAAATGTAACAGTCGGGCACCCCCTCCCCCTCCCCTCCACTTTCTTTGCCATAGAAAATGTACACAGCGTTATCTGTTTCTTGAAAATAAAAAATAAAAAAAAAATTACATTATTATAAACAATTTTCTGTAGGTTTGATGTTGATGTTGATTTCTGATGTCGGACATGATAATAACATACTTTGTGAATAATTTGTGAAAACAAAAATGTGAGATCAACCACTTGACATCTATGTTTTGACCCCACTACAAAGAGAAAAGTTGCAAGAAATTGTCACTCAAACAGCACTAAGCTTTTGTCTGAATGCTGATTGCCAATAATGCTATCACTACTCTGGTGGCAAACAATTATTGCATAATTTCACTGTGCTGTGATTAAGTGAATAATAAATGCTAGGGCTTTCTACATGATTGAAATGACATGATTGTTTTTCCTAATTGTACTCAAAATGGAAGTACAAGATGTTTTTTTATCTCTGAAAAATAAATCCCCTAATCCATTCAATAAGCTTCCTTTCCACCCGTGAAAGTCCAAAAATGAGATATCTGGTGCTGGAGTCTTTCTGTGTCTGTGTGTTATTTTGAAATCAAATAGTCTCCAACAGGTTAAACAAATACGCACTGGAGTACTTTCATACAATAAGCATTATATACCATATTATAAGCATTATATACCATATTTTAGCAGATAAAATGGGGAAAAAGATTATATGTTAATCTAAAAAACTAGCTTTCTAGACTTCTGGCTCCTTTTTTTGGCAGGTCCCATACTCTTCATCCATTTTAAAACGTACTCTGTTAAATGCTGTAAGGGTGCAGCCTTCCTAAGTATGTGGATGACATCTACACATAAATTTCAAATCATAATGAGTACCAGATGTGAATTTCACGACATACATTTTGAATGCAGTTCTGTGGCCTACTGCTACATAGTTATGGTGAAAGGCCTAAATTTTGATTCTTCATCATTATCATCACAAGTTGTATGAAGTACGGCTGGAGCAATAACTTGGGCTTAAAAACAATTTTTACTCCAAACTAGAGCAATTCGGCTGCACGCAGCCGATGGGGTATGCCTCCGCACCCCCGTCCAATTCCAAACTTTGAATGTACGGGGCATCGTAACCTTTGACCGCTCAACTCT
>JZLH01S0387428.1:2042-14445 GCA_001188425.1 Eucidaris tribuloides | reverse complement strand
CCAGACTATTAACCCAGTAGCTCCTCCCTTCCAATCTAGGTAATGTAATGAGAGCGATAACATAAAACATACATTTGTAGTAGTAGTTGTACTGCAGTTTAGAGCCTCTTATAACATTGTTCAGCCTGCTTTGTGTGGTACAAATTTATGATGTGTGAATATTGAAACAATGATCATGTTGAAGTTTGTTTATTTCCAGTAATCATACCCCTTCTCTTTGGTTCCAGGTGCAGGTGGTGTCGGTAACGTGGGGGAGTGTCGCCAGTACTGCATGCAGGGACTGACGGAGGCCGAGGCCTGTGGGGATGTGGAGATGCAGGCAGAGTTCCTGATGCAAGGGGCTTTACTGGACCTCCAGGAGGGAAGAGCCCTGGAGGATGTACAGCATACACTCAAGGTAGGGACAATTACATTTAAGGGAAATGGCACGTTTAGAAGTAGTCTTTCATTTGGATCACTCTTCTCCCAGAATCAAGTATACTGTCTAAAATTTCTGCTGTGAAAATTTCAGAGTCATACATTTCTTCTTTGTTGAACAAGTATTATCAAAAAATGTGGTGATGGTAAAATTTGTTATGTAAATTTCTATGGGATCAATTTCCATCAGGGCCAGAGATAAAATTAATACTGAGAAATTAATTCTTGTTTCTTTTCAGCTAAACAAATTCAAGACAAATCCTTTCAGACTAAATATACACTTGAGCTAGTGTATTCTTGACTTCTCCCAATTAGGTAATTGCCCTTTGATATTGATAATTTAGTTTTTCTAATTTGGTTTTCTTGTAAGGGGATGAGCAGTGTATAAGCCATTTACCATTTGCTATACATGTTTGACTTTACAGAATTGTACAAGTAAACAAAACAATCATAATAATCACTTTTCTCTTTAGCCATTGTTGTGAAGGGTTTAAAAGAGAGTAAAACTGTTTGTGTCTGTAATGATTGAAAATTTGTGCCACACAGCTGTAAGCATTATTATGGACAGTGAAGAAGACTATCTACACCTTCTTTTGTTACAAATCTATGGGGCATGTAAAGTGTTAAATATGATAATTATTATTATCATATTTGGGGTGGAGGAGAGGGAATTGCCTATTGTTTATGCTGTTGCAAAGTGAAGTCAAATAATAACAATAATATTAATAATAATGATATTTTTTAATGCGCTAAAATCCACCTATTGATGTAGGTGCTCATTGCACAGTTACATATAATTACACAGGAGAACATAACACATGTACAGTAGAAATAAATAGGTGATAATCGCAGTTAAAATGCATTTTTCACAAGGTGAGTTTTCAGGTTAGATTTAAATTGTGCAATAAGATCAACATAACTACTCTCAGCATACACATGCTCTGCTACTGAACTTGTGCCGAGTTCAGTGAACTCCACACATCGTGTTTTCTCTCCTAATTGGGAGCTAGATCGAAGGTGGCAACTAAATTTGAAGTAATGATACATTACATGCATGATGACAGTTAAAAAGCATGGAAGGAATGATATTTAAACAATTTGATTTGCTGAATTTCAGATCATTAGGAATGTCTCAGTCTGAAAGTATCATTAATGTTGTCGAATCTGAAATACTGTCACAAAGTAATGATGTAAAACATAAATATTGGAGACTGATTTGTGCCACCATGCAACAAAATTTACCATTAGTTTGTTTCCACGTCTAAAGTCAAATTCATTCGAATCTTTGGTAATGTGAGTTTTGCATGAAAAAGGCTTTTCTACGCCCTTACCAATACCATCTGCAAAGCTCACAGTGGATAGTGATCTTGCCTAAAGAGATATATCTTGTATGTATTGTTCACTTTCTCTTACTTCAGTATCAGACACTCCCAATTTTTTTCTGACAGGTTTTTGCAACAACTAATCAATGAATAATATGAAGGTACTCAGTAAAGTAAACTTTCATTGACTATCAATCACTTATTCTCCTACAGTGCTCCTCAAAACATGACTATCTGTTTATGTAAATCTTTTCATCTTTCCTTCTTGCCCCCAGGAGGTAGTATCTCTGCTGAGTGGTCAGCAGACCCTGTCGCCACCGGCCAGTCTCCTCATCATTCTAGCCAAGGTCCAGCTCGCTGACCTAGAAGCCTTGACCGCCCAGACCTTCCAGCAGAAACATGGCAAGCCCATAACCCACCATCTCCTGACGGCATACACACAGACACAGGACCTGATACTGAAGCAGGCAAGTGTTGAATTACAGAGTCTGGATAATCAAGTTTGTCTGTTTGACAGTTTGTCTGTTTTATTCATGTTTGTCTGCTATGTATCTAAAGTTAGTTGCTATTACAGCAGATCTTCAAAATTTGAACTGCTGTGTACGTGATAGTAAGAGGTCATATCATGCTTACTAACTTTAAAACAACCATTTCATTGGATCTTGCATGAATGTAGTTTGTGTGTGTTCAGACTGGAAAACGATCTGACTTGATTCACAATTAGAACATCTAATTCTTTTCTCAAAGAATCAGTACTGGTTCTCTCTGTATATTTTTGTGAATGTGTAATTTTATTCTTTAAATCAATTTGTGTGGTACATGTATGTAGGTACTATACATCACTTGTTAATTTGTGTGTAGAAAGAGTTGTCAAATGAGACAAGTTTGCCTCCATGCACCCTTGTAATGTCTTCAGTGGAGTTTCCATATGATATGGCGAAACCTCTGACTGTAAAACCTGTAGGGTAAACATGTGTGACTGTAGAAATTAACATTTTAAATCCTTTTATTTATTTCTGGCAGATCAAGTCACTTGGTGACCGTATATCCAGACACACTGTCCATCCAGAGCTGTCATCTCCTACTAGCCCTCTGCAGAACCTTTACTTGCCCCATCTCCTCTACCTAGCCAAGATCAAGCTGCGTATTGGACATGCCCTGGCACGGCAGGCTACCCAGGACCAAGCTAGACCAAGGACCAAGAAGTAAGTGGTGTTCTTATAAAGATGTTTGATTAAAAAACACACTCCTTGTCACATTATGCAACAGGTTCTCCATGCTGGTTTTGTTTGTCCATTGGAGACAACTTGATTTCAATATAACACACTTCTCCATAGACCCCAAGCTAAGATATTTCATTCTTAGTCTCAAATGAGTTAAAGGGAATGTCATCAAAAGATGCTGGAGTGCTGAATGGCTTAATTAAGAGTGTTACAGTCAGGTTTGAATTATATTATGAATTGACTGATGTGTTACATTACATTATATTACGTTTGGTTCTCATATAACCCATTCCCATTTGAACTGATCAATGTGCTTTAGAAGAACATATAGAATTACCAAAAAAAACAAACAAACATGTTTTATACTCTTTTCTGATGATATGTGTAAGCTAATGAGTGCACTTACAATTTCAGACTCCTTGATCACATATAGCAGAAGCTGCACTAACCAGGTGTGGTGTTAACACATAGTAGCTCAAGTGTTGTTATCTTTGTAACTGAACATAATTTGGTTATTAGTTTGTGAATAGTAACTGTAGTAAACATGATGAATATTTTACCATGAAAAAAGTGTTACAGAACTGTGGTGCAAGTTTTAAAGTACAAATTTTGCAAAATGTATTACACATATTAGGTAACTAAAGCCCTTTAAAATCATTAACACAGATGCCAACTATTCCCATTTTTGCATTATTTAGTACTTTTTCAAGTTGCAAATACTTGTGGTTTTGAGCAAAATGCCTCAAAATAGTTTGTGCACACTTCGATTTAAAAAAATAGCATTTTTTTTTCCAAGCCAAAATACTTTTTTTATTTGTAAGAGGTTGGCATCTCTGTTCAAAAAGTTTGCACTTGTATAATCCTAAACTGCCTACCAAGGGGTAATGCAGTAACCTTCAATATTTTCTTTAATATTGTAATCCTGCCAGTAGGAAACTCCTCCCCGATGACCCCTTGAAGGCATGGTCCATCAGTGCAGGAGTCTTGGGGACTGCCCTGGAGCTATGCCGTGTCTGTGTCATCAAGGATGGGGCCGTCATGGCCGAGGTTCTCCTACAGCTAGGCAGGGTCCAGAGGCAGCTTCACCAGAGAGGTGGTCCAGAGGCCTGCGATGCTAGAATGGCTGCAAGCACGCTGCTGGAGGCCATCAGCACTAGTATGGCTGCCAATCATGATCTAGGGTGAGTTAGTACTTGAGACCGAAGGTGCACCACTGTGGTCATCAAGTTATAAGTAAAAGAAGATTTCCAGTTGAAAATAAGAACATCAGGGTTTGAATATCAAAGCTCAAACAATGTTATACTGTTTTCTTATTTTATTCTAGTGTGTCATTTTTTTCATGGTGTTTTGCATAAATATCAGGAACAACATTCTTCCCAGTTCTTCCTACAAATCTAGCAGATAAAAGGTCATTCAAGAATAGTTATTCAGCTTGATAATGGTTATATATATTTGCATTTAACCCTATTGTCAATATGAATTAGGTCTATAATGAGTACCAAAGTGTGACATCTATCTGGTTCAGAAATACAGTGAAACTTTTTGTAGTAACCACCTCTCTATAGCAGCCAACCTGTCCATAGTGGCCACTGAAATGATTCCCCAGGAGACAAATCATGTGTTAAAGAACCTGTCTATAGCAGCCACCTGTCTATTAAGGCCACATTTTTTGTTTCCCTTGGGTGGCCACTATAGACAGGTTTCACTGTATGTCTGGACAATGGCAAAACTAAATGAAAGCATGTCTCATATGGTTGTATCCCTCACGAGGAGAATCCCTTTTACACATTATGATTCGGCTATTAGCCTAGTGTCTCCAAATATCAGTGAACCAGGTTTGATTTTATCACTTCCTACCACTGTAATGTTTTAATGACTCTAGAATTACACACTGACAGTTTAGTGTAAACAAAACTGTGTTTATTATTAATGCATTAATGCAGAAATGCTTAATAATAATAATAATAATACACAGTTTTAATAATAGCGCATAACACATCAAATGAAAAAATGTCCCTATGCGCTGAGAAGAAAATAAGAAAACAGGAAAATTAGTTACTGTACTGAGGAAGCCTTTGAAACATTTTCCAATAAAATAATGGTTATAATAATCTATGGCATAACTACATATAATACTTAGAAAGTACTTGAAAAGTAAAGTTAAAACAAAACTAAAACAGATGAGTTTTAGAGCTGATTTAAATTTTTCAACAGTATTTATACTTTTGATATTATTAGGGAGCTCATTCCACAAGACTGGAGCACAGCACGAGAAAAGCTGCGTTCACCATATGTTTTTGTAAAACTGGAGTACAACAAACAAATCCTTCCGGCTAGACCTTAAATTTCTTACAGGTTCATATTTATGGAGTAATTCAGTTAGATACAATGGTGCCAAATTGTGAAAGTTTATATGCTAACAGTAAAATTTGAATATGATACGTATTGCACAGGTAACTCATGTAATTGTCGTAAAAATAGACTTACAGATTCATGTTTCTTCGCACACACCACGTGCTTGCTGAGTTTTGGACAACTTGTAACTTCTGAATGTGACGTTAAAGAGTCTAGGAATATTTGTTTGTTGTAGTATGTGATTGATCTCTGTCATATTTCTTTTTTTCAACCACAGCCTGATCCGGCAGGCCTATCTGGAGATAGCTATGGTGTATCTCACTAGCAGCCAGCAACCCACCCCGCCCCCAGTAGAGGTCGCACCAGACAAAACTCCCATGGGTCTGTACCCCTGCTCCTGGCACCAAAAAGAAAGTCAGGGTATGTTAATAATACCCCTGTTATCTCTAAAATGATTCACTTTCATTTAAAATTATTAGATTAAATTTCTGAAATATACAGTTTAAGTTTAATGTGTAGTGGAAGGAAATTGGATGAAATTTTAATGTGATTGTAATTATTAGAAGAATATCGTGGCTGTAATATCCCAACCATGTATTCACTTTTTAAAAGAGATTATTGTATGCCTTGTATAATTACTTTGACTCCAAATATTCAGCTCAAAATTTGGACAGAAACTACATGATGTGATGTTTGAATCCACTTGTCTAAACATTGGTAAATTTTTACTTTATAAATATAGTTAATTTAGCAGAAAATTTGTAGCTCTTAATTTTGTATCATGAACATTTAACCTTTATTTTTTCGTAAGTATTTCAACTTTAAAAAAATGGTATACAATTGTACAATAATTCTACAAAAAAGTTCCTGCTTCTATGATGTGGTGCAATATTACAGATACTTCTGATCCTTCAGATTAAGAAATAAATGCTATTTTTACACAGAGTTCACTTCTACTGACTGATTTAATAAAGGGCTTCATTTGACAGCTAGCAAACGTAATGTTTTACCTATGTTTTTCAGACTCCATCTTCAGCCAAGAAGTCCAACCTGAGTACTCCCGTCTCCACCAAAGCCCCACCCACAACCTCCAAGAGAGAGGAGGACCGTCTCAACTTCATCCGGGAACGTCAGAATGAGAGACAGGCCGCCTGGCTGGCCCTCAGGTGTGCCTCTGCCACGGCCCTGGCCCAGCGCACCCAGGCTCTTCTCATTGGTGACCCCAGCCTGACCTCCCTGGCTTTGACGGAGAAGGTCAAAGGTCAGCTGGCGGCATACATCCAGCAGGATCTGTTTGGAGATTTACAAGGTCAGTTGTGATGCAATTTTGTAGTATCTAGAAATTATATTATGCACTTATAATTGCCTCACCATTCAGTTAACCGTTGCAGTACTTCTCTCAGAGCATCACTGTCAGAGTCTTTGTCAGTCAATGTTACTGTAAATGTAAAGATGTTTTATTTGAGTGATGATCATGGTACGTTATCTGCAGTGGAGAAATTAAGATCAACCAATTGCACCAATCATTTCATCAAACTGATCAAAGTATTTAGTACACTCATGTAACACATAAACATTCTTGTTCATTATTATCAAATGAATGAAAGGGATTATTCAGAGAGGTGAAAAATGCCGGCAACCAGGGATAGCCTGGTGGTATTGTTGCAGCCCGGATAGCTGTAGATGACAGGTTCGAGTCCAACTGGTTCATTTTTTTCTGACATGTTTGTTAAAATTATAGATCAGCAATTGCGATCTTAAAATACAGAGAGAGACAAATGAAAAATCTATTACATTGCATTCTTGTTCATGTCACAATTTACAATGCAATGGATTGTTTCATATAATGATAATATACACTGTGTGCTAAATTATCTATAAGATGTGAAGTGTATTTGAAGTATCTGTCATATAAAGTGCAGTTGAACAAATTGTCACATAAATTCTTGAACAAAACAGATTAATGTTGTGTGAAACCAATGTCTTTTAACTTCACAGATATGAAAAAACACATGTAATTTAGTAAACAACATTTGCTTCATCATATAGAACATGTGTAGAGTAAAATTATCATGCATATTGGAGTTGTTTCCTGCAGTAAATTTTTCATGTGATAATGATTTCAACACCTAATATCATGTTTCTTTGTGTTTGAAGCATTCTAAAAACTTGAATCTAAAAAATGTCTTATGTTTTGCAACTTCCCAACAGGTGATCCGACATTGACCACGCCCCCTCCTTCAGCCCTGACCAATCAGCAGCTAGAACCAGTAGAGGAAGTAGCTGATGTTGGCAGACGCAGCCCACTAGATGTCCCTGATGGCAAGATGACCAAAGATACCAGTGATGGGAGGTCTTCCCTGACATGGGTTCATCTCTTGGCCTACACCTCCATCTTACAGAGGATGTGGCAACCTGGACTCGCTGGCTATGGGAGATGGTGGAACTTCATCACCGGTAGGGTAGATCACAGACTGCTATCTAATAGGTCTAGATAATGTGGATGTAAACAAAAGTTTGTCACTTTCTTCTCCAGGTTTAAGGCTTTTTTTTCACTTCTCTCATCTTTCCATATTCATTTACATTGATATTGCATTCTTTTATCTCACACAAAAAAAGTTTCCCCGTTAGGATTAAAAGGTATGGCGCATTCCACATACTAAGTACAACATAGCAGTTTGTCTCATTTAGGCATTGAATTGGACCAATAAAAGAGTTGTTAGTTTCATAAGGCCTCTAAATTTTATATTTCTGTTTGATAAAATATACATTGCTGTTTAATTCAAAACAGTAGATCACAGTGTATGTCTAACAAAAGACAATAATACAGCGATGAACAGCAAATTTATTCTGCATCTTAAATTCTCTCTGCAAACCTTTCATTAATTAATAAAAGACAACGTATTGGAAGTATCATGCAGAACCTCATAAAATTTTGTTTTATCTGAAAAAAAATGTTCAAATTGAGACATTAATATCTGGAAGTGAGATGCATTTATAGCAGTCATACTTTTGTGGCTGCCTAGATTTAGAATTGATCACTGCGGCTCTTTGCCATCCTAAATTTGGGTTACCCTTTACTTTGTAATGCATAATCATCAATCATATAATTTGGAGTGTTGACTATCTTACACATCGTCTGTCTCGTCTTTCAGGTCAATGGTGATAACCTCGGGGCCAACTTTGACCTTGGTTTTGTTGACCACAGCGGCCTTGACACCGGTGTCAATCAAGAGATAGTCCGCAGCCCCCTCCTGACCAGCCACGCCAGTCTCCGCCTCCAGGCCATGACCTCATTCCTGGCCATCAACCTCCCCGTCTTCTCAAACTCCTGCCTGGCCATCATGCCCCCAAGCAGTCTCACCCTCTCCACCCCACCCCCAAGCCAGTGCACAACGGTTACCCCCACCGTCACCTACCCCGACAACTTCTACAGCCTGCCCGTCATCTCTGAGCCGATGGGACTGGCTGCCACTGGCCGCAATGTGGACAAGATGCTGGTGGGAAGCAAGGAGAATGAGTTGTGTCTGCAGTGGTATCAGCCGTGCTACGATGACATCAGTGTGGGTGGGGGCAGCAAGAGCCGAGGAATCTACCTCATGTATGCTGTCAATAAACCACCAGAGAAAGGTTCAGCAAAATCATCAAGAACAGGTATGACAGAGTTTAATCATTCATTTGCATGAAACTGACCTTGTGTATTTAACTCTGTGAATTATCCAAAACTACTTGTACACGGTCATTTGTTAGAAGCACACTAAGATGTCTGAAACAAAGAAAGTTATATCTTTTTAGAACCACGCTAAATATTAAGCAACTGAAAAGCTTATTCTGTAGTTATGTATATGAGTAAACAGTCATTTAATTAAGTACTTATAAGTTTTTCCCGAATGAGATGTATAAATTAAATAAATAAATGTATAAATGAATAAATGAAAGTGGGGGGGGGGGGAGGGTTTGGAAGAAGATAAAAACCTCTTTATCTCAAATTTTATTTTGTTTTTTTTAATCTAATTTAATTAATTAATTTATTTATTTACATATTTTTTTATTTTTTTATCATTTACTTGTTTATTTATTTTTATTTATTTATCATTTATCTATTTACTTATATTTCTTTTATTCCCTTTGTTAATAGTGCAATAATATATTATGTCATATGTACGTTTTGCAAATTTTTAAGAATCTTGCATTTTTTGGAAGTCCATTACATTGTCAAGTAAGTGTGCATTTCTATTCATGTTTGTGCAATTTTTCAATAATCAATTTCATGATTTGTCATGTTGATACAGATAAACCCCCACCACCTGTCCTGGGTATCATCACTCTGTCCTTGTCTCAACTGACCGACCTCCACGACAAACTAGCCGTCGTCCGACAGCGGGCTGAAATCTCCCTCACGGAACGCCCCAAGCCTCCTAGTACTCCGGCCAGTGCCTCAGGCAGCCAGAGCTCCCCCAGTACTGCTGGCAGCAGCAAGCCAAGCAGCAGGAAAACCAAGCGTACTCACCGCATCGCTCAGCTGTCGGCAAAAGTGAAGAAAGATGAAGATCTAGAGGTAAAGTATCTTTATATTATTTGGTATTAAGTGCTGTCTTTGTTCACTACTGTTTAGTTTGGTAAGGGAGAGTCTTTCATGCTGTATCAAATTTGACATATGGTGTTTAATTTCATTTTATATTATTTACTTCTTACTTTCATATTATAGTTTCAAATATTTGGAAATAAAGCTTGAGGGTAAAAAAAAAATGCAGTGAAGTGTGAAAATTGTGCGATGCAAATTGCAGTTGATTGTAGAATTATTAAAAATGTCATGCCAGGCTTGTTGATTATGGACCCTTAATAATTTTACAACAAAATTTAATGCCAGTTGGATATTTCAGGTACAAACCTTACAGTGTAGACAGGACAAAAGAGAGATCAATATAATTATTTTAGTTGTTTTTCCATTAGTTGGATTAGTTTGATATGAAATTAATGTGATATCTACATGCATAATGAACTTGTTTTTCCCCCATTTATATTTCACCATGGCACCATCATTAAATGATGATAGAAAAAAGAGAACCTTCACCTTTTATTTATAGGGGTGTGTAAATATCTGGGTTATATGATGTTGAAAACGCTAGTGCAGCCACTATAATTTGTTATGCATGTTATAACCATGATTAATATAAGGGGTTGTGATAGGTTTCTCTCAGGCAATGTTACTTTTTTTTCTAATATGATACATCAGGGGGTCATAACATGTTTTAAACAAAAGCAATCCAGACTCGTATGTTCAATATTAAGCACACCGACACTGAAATGCAAGTGAGCTCACTGTCTAACATCAATAAATTGCTATTCCCTTGATGCTACTCGACTAGTCCTGATAATTCATTGAATTCTACATGTATGTTTCATGAGTCAAAAGCAAATTTGTTCTCCATTTGCGAAGGTGAGAAAAACATGTGATGGGGTTACAACATAACAACTGTGGACTTAATGTGATGCCCATCAATCAACTATTCTTGAGACATTGCCAATAAAATAAATAATAAAAAAAAAATCCATAGAGCTTCTGTGAATCTCCTGGAATTCCCATTGAACTCTTGGAATTCCTCATAACAATTACAAATTTGTTAAAGGGCAGTAAAGGGCAGTGACATAATTGGAAGAAATAATTCGAACCAAACAGGTTGAAAGATGTACCAGAGATACACCAGCTGCGGTGAATCTCCTGACTGGAAGGATTTGTCTTGATATTGTTTACCTAGGGAGAATCAAGCATGAACATGCTAGCAGTTTAATTCTCTTGAGGCCCTAGATAAATAAATCCCATAGAAAGGTACACAATAGATTTGTCTGTCACTAGGCATACTGATAAAAGTTATTTTAAAATGAGTCAACTTTTGACTACAAAATATCCAAATTAGAATCCTTGCATAGTTTACTTCATTCTAGAATAGTTTTACCCCAAATCGAGGACTACCCCCAATCATGTCATTTAACTTTAAAGGCATTGATTAACATTGTGACAGCCCCATTAAAAATTGTCAAACTTTGATATCTGACTGACATGACAATGACTAATGGACAAATAAACACCCTAGAATACAAAACTTTATGTTGTCACTAACAAAATATGTACAGGTAAATACTGGCAAATAAATCACTGCCCTGGAACAAAATGCTATAACTCAGCAGTCTATTGGGGGAACTGGAATGGTTGCTCAAATATGTTTACTTATGAAAAGCACTTAATGATCATTTTGAATTGCAATTTTTTTTCAGAGCATCATTTTCGGACCTTATCAGAGACAAGTTGCATGAGGGATCATGAAGCTCAGATTCTTTTAAAGCTGGAAACATTGTTAAATGATAACTTTAAAGGCATTGTATAACAATGTTTCCAGTTTGAAAATCTGAGCTACATGATTCCCATCCTATCAGAGTCTCTGATACGGTCTAAAAATGAAGCCCTGAAAAAACTGCAGTTTAAAACGATCATTAAATGCTTTGAAAAAGTGAAAATCATTGAGAGACTATTTCAGTTTTCCCTCATAGACTGCTGTGTTGCAAAATTTCCTATCGGCTGACAGTAATTAATGTGCCAATTTGTATCTGCACATATTTTACTATTGACAGCATAACAGTCCAAGCTTTTGTGTTCTAGGGTGTTTATTTGTCCATTCAAACACTGTCAGATATGTCAAAAAGAAAAGTTCGACAATTTTTTAAACGGGTCTTCCACAGTGTTATATAGTGTATTTAATATCTAATTTGAATTCTGTCCTGATCAAGTGAACTCTAATGGAATTTTCCCTACCAGCCACATGCCAATTTCGTAATAAATTTCAAATGACTAATTAACGATTTTCAATCACCTTATTAAATGAGATGCAATTTCCTGCTCTTGTGTGCTGTTTGGGCATAGAGAAAGACATTAGATATTCCCTCTGCAAGAGATTCTGTCTCCTTCCTGCGATGAGCCTCTGTGACAACATCCAAATTAAGAACACGATCTGTAATGAGACATTACTGTGATGAGGGTAATCAGTTTGAAAGGTACATGGACTGAGGGCATTAACCACATAATGCTGT
>JZLH01S0387405.1:43537-66175 GCA_001188425.1 Eucidaris tribuloides | reverse complement strand
CCGTTTGCACGCCACACGAATCCGTTACAAAATAAGATGCAAAAGGTTCTCTTTTAAGTTGCAGTATAATGACACCAACAGCTTTTGTTTGCCATGAACATAAGTAATTACCTTGCACGCAATACGAAAGTAGTATTGCAAAACTCGAGCAAAAGAGAAAAGCAATTATACAATTGAGTATATGAATTTAAAAACGACCCAAGTACATTTTGAAAATCTGTCTTAATTGCCCCATATGAAACCAAAGATGACATTTCTAGTTAACCAAAGCATAACGTATTATTACTAGATATCTACAAATTTTGTACTAGAAATTTGGTTAACTTGAGTTATTATCTTTGATTTCGTATGGAACAATAAAGACCAATGTCCAAAAAGGACTTGGGTCGTTCTCATATTCAGATACTCAATTGTGAAGTTTAACTGTGTGACAAAAATTGGCCACGGCAGTAAAAGGGGGCTTGATTATTCTTGCATCGAGGAGTAAAAGACTCTGCCTTAATCCAAATTGGCTAATTGAAAACATTTTATTGCATGTTGTATGAACGAGAATATTTTTTTTTTCCAGCAGGGGAATTGCAATTTACCCTCCTTGAACACAAGTGTTGATCAATGTATACACTATTACTATCTCCTCACACCGAGGCCACTGAAATTACGTCACTTTTGCATAAAACCTTATGAATTATGTTTCGAGGTCCCCGACAAAGCGAGGTGACAATCAACAATCTTGCTTGCCAAGAGCAAAGAAACAAATACGTTTCCGATCAGAGGAAAGGCATCTATGAAGCAGGCAAGGATACATTATTGTCTCTGTAGCGGTATTCATTTATCACTGATATGACATTGTCGTTAAGTAAAGTCGATGGTATGGTACGTAATAAAATGTCAATAAAGTGATACTTACAATTTAATGAAATGAAATCCAGTGAACATTGGAACATAGTAGGGAACCAGTTTAGTGTCTTGTCGACAAATAATAATTGGCTTCCTATACATGATGTTGCTTATTATGTTAAAAGAAATATTGTACTCAACATTTTAACCGGTTGTGCCTTCAGCCAAGATCAAGGTGAAATGGAAGAATGATTATACCAACATTGATGCATCCTGGCAACGACTGATGTCTTTTGGCACAAAGTACCTCTTAGTCCTCTGAGCAATCGAACCACTTTTACTGTGAAATTTAAGTAATATACACTGTAGCTATACTACAAAATCATTTCTTTAAACAAACATATTATCTCCTTCTGTGTTGTTAATAGCAACCAAACATGGTATTGTGAAATACGATGTAAGCACAGACACATTATTATTTGCCATTAAATTAAAGTGCATTTTGTTCTTGGTTTCTGATAAGCCGATGGCATAATCCGGCAGAATAGGATGTAGGATTGAAGCACGTGCGTTGTATTTTTTCTCATCAATGAACATACTCTATAAATACTCGGAGAATAATGAGCTCCTCCGTCTGCAATCACAGGATGAACACAGCTTACTAGTCGGTGAATTGCACATCATGAGGCGCTTCAACCATGTGTAATTCAGCTGTGAATGGGTATTTGGGCAACTAGACGTGCTGTCTGCGCTGGTAGCTATAGCTACAGCCATGTTTTATATACACAAAAGCACTTTGTAGCTGCATTATATATTTTGCAAGCGACAACTTAATTCAATTTCGTGAAAAAGTTTATTTTTTTATATTTTATTCATTTCTAAATGATTTACGTCACAGCTGTAAGACAGAGAGTTGAATTTGAGGACTCAAACTACACTAAACTATTCTCTCCTTTTGATGGTTATCTATTGACTCCCACAGGCATGAAAATGGAAGTAATATCTACGTCGCAAAGCCCATGAGAATGTACCATTTCGCGTGCGATGTTGGCGAGTGTTGAGAATTCGTCGTAGCGTCACTCCCAGATTGGTGCGTGTGTGAACTATACACTGGGTGGTTGTGCACCTAAAAATTCAAATGCCAAATCTAGCATTTCAAAGTGGCGAATTGTAACCACAATTTATAAATACACTATTTTTAGTTTCTTCAAAATGCAGAATTGGCAAATCAAAACAGTAGATCAGTTCCTCTGCTCGGATAAGCACTTACACGTGGTTGAATTTCACACCGTGATGGATAAAAGACAATGTTCATCTCTTCCGTCTTCTTCAAGTATACGTGTGCATTTAAGACTTGAGTTTGTTGTAAAAATACTTCTTGTTGCATGTGATCATGATTAAGTTGGATGTATTTATAGATCTTTGCATGACGAACTGGAGGCGCAGGGTACGACTACTCGGTGTGTGGGGATATTCCGGAATTTTAAATAGTTGCATTGTAGAACATCTAGTAAAATTGTATGAAGACTTGGTTTATAACGAACATATCTACAATTTGAAAAAAAAAAAAAATCAATTATATCTGAGAAGAAAAAAAAATAGTATCGGTTTCATTGCATTAGTATACGAACTTTCAAATACATAATGTCGATAAAAAAGTAAAACAAAATAAACTGATTTTATCAAGTCTAGGCCTATAGGTTAATGCAGCCATTCGAATCGATTTGAATTGAAGCATAATATTTGAATTTGCTATTTAGCCTGTCTACGTATTTTTGGCTTGGAATGATATGATGAAAATGAATGAGAATAAGTTTTACCCTTTCACTAACCAGCAGTGATATATTACGTATGTAAGTCTGTATGTATGTGTGTGTATGTATGTATGTAGGTATGTATGTATGTATGTTTGTATGTTTGTATGTATGTGTGTATGTATGTGCATGTATGTATGTGTGTATATATGTATATATGTATATATATGTGTATGTATGTATGTATGAATGTGTGTGTGTGTTTGTATGTATGTATGTGTGTATGTGAGTGCATGTATGTATGTGTGTGTGTATAATGTATGCATGTATACATATGTGTATGTATGTATGTATGTGTGTGTGTTTGTATGCATGTGCATGTATGTGTGTGTATGTGTGTGTATATATGTGTATGTATTTGTATGCATGTATGTAGATAGGTAGGTAGGTAGGTATATAGGTAGGTAGGTAGGTGGGTAGGTAGGTAGGAATGTATGCATCTGTATGTACTTGGCGAATATATTGTATTGTAGCTGCGTGAGAAATAAGTCCCCTGCAATCCCTTTAATTTATAATTCTGGTAATGGCATATATTCTTTGCAGGCGATGTTTACCGGTGTACGAACTCCCAGTACACGGTGGCCTTTCTGACGGACATGTTTCTGAAACTGGCTCAGGTCATTGGTATTACACTAATCTAATTAGCCTGGGCATTTCGGTAAATTGAAGAAGTGAAATTGTATTTCAGACATTGAATCACTCCCCTTTTCCTTTCCTTTTGCACGATGGAGCACGTTTAAACACATGTTTTTCTCGTCTCCTTTTACAGACAATATTTGCCGAGAAATTTGAGCGAATTGAGAAAATGTGGTCAAAAGCAAAGACCCCTGTCTGCCCTCCTTTGCGTTGTGTGCACCCGAATACCCGGGTGGTTCAGAAACGAGTGAGGTCACACGAGAAGTGAAAATGCACAACATTACGTCAGCACCATTTTATTATTCAGGTATTAAGAGGTCCTGAGCCTAAAGTACACTAGCTTTCCATCAATTCTGAAAGTGATACGAAAACTCACGTCTGCAGATTCGAGACCAACCGGATAATCTCTCACGTTTCACGCAAAAGCGGACAAAATTTGCATGCGACTAGCGTGAAAAGTACAGAGTGGCGAAGCGAATGTTTTCGTTCGGTGTCGAATGGATTCGCTATGATACATTACCTGGTGCAGGTATCGTTTTGCACCTTCTCTGGCAGACTATCCGCCCCATTTTGAAATGACATTTTAACATTTGCAATGTGAATTGATATGTGGGTTAATAGGAGGTATATTACGTGTTACTTTCACCGCCCATTGAAGAAAGTTTAATGGGTATTATTGTGTATTTTTGTCCCATGATATGTCATTCTAATTTAATCTGCACATCTTGAATGATCTGATTTAACTGGTATATTTCAGGTAAAAGAGATTATTCATGTTTTACAACCAACACACACACACACACACACACACACACACACACACACACACACACACACACACACACACACACACACACACACACACACACACACACACACACACACACACACACACACACACACACACACACACACACACACACACACACACACACACACACACACACACACACACACACACACACACACACACACACACACACACACACACACACACACACACACACACACACACACACACACACACACGCACAGCGTAACTCACGCCACACACACAACATATATACACATACACACACATACAAACATACATACACACATACACACACATCATTGTGCGCTAATTTTTACGTCAAAAAGTGTTGAGTAGACAGCACATCAAAACCACCATTATAAGCCATTACTACAGTGTATTATGTTGTAAGAATTTCTTCCCCACAGAGTATAATTATACTCATCGGCTGGAACCATCCACAACCCCGTCATCAATAATAAAAAAAACCTCCTACGTAATAAACTTGCCTGTTTTCAAATGTGTGTTACGTTCCACAAACTTAATTCAAATGACACCAATTCTTGTAAAAACAAACTTTGTTTACCATACTTCAGGTCAAGAACACAGTCTTTGAGAATAACTTAGAATTTACAACTGGTCATAGCAGACACACTCTGCAACAGTAGTGAGTGTTTTGACAAGGGGCGGCGTCCGGGTGCAGCGCCACTTTTGTTTTCAAAATTCAGAAAATCACGGGTTTTTCACAGTGTAATTCATGAAATTCAGGTCTTTTGACATCCCCCCCCAAATGGCCTTTTCCTTCCTAGGACTTTACCCTGGCGCCGTCATTGTTCCGACACAATATCATAGCTGTGTCAATGGATACGGGACGAACGCCGAGTAATTACGCGGGAACGACTGGCGAGATAGTGACAGAGACTAGTATCTGTATTGTCATCGCGTTCATCTTAAATCGTCTCGTTGACGCATTGCTGAGAATTGTAAAAATGAAGCCATAAACGATCATCAAGGGTATAGGGCGGAGAGAGTTAATGATATGTGTTTGTCTAACGTTGTAGGATAACTTAAAAGTCTATATAGTCAAGTTAAAATAAAATAGCACCCCATTTACTTCAGCCCTTTGTCATCTTTGTATGGCACATTAAATTGTAGCAACAAATTTGCGATTGTTCATTTTGGAAAGTTGATTGTTACGTTGGATGAGTCTAGGATTTCTAGCCCATTCTACAACGTGTACGGTGCATATCAGTGATAACAAAATAAAACTTTTGAAGTAAAAGTTCTTAGTTTTTCGTAAGAACTCCAAAAGTTCTGGTATAATTTATGAGATCAAATTTAGATATATACTGCTTCACAGGTGATTTATGTTATGACAGCAAAATAATATTGTAAAACGTTATGAGTGAGACGGTATATATACTTTTTAAAATTTATGATCCTCATATTTTGTTAAAGGTTGGTTTGTCGTTTTTATTATGATTTATTTGTTTATCATCATACATATCCTGAATATGATTGACAGAGATACAATGGGGATTTTAAGATAACAGTGAGGTTATAAATAAAGTAGCTTTAATGCACAGAGCTAATGAAATGCGTTTCTTTTTTCATCAATGGGGATATGCATGTGTCAAACATACCTCATTTATGTTTCCTTAAACAAGAATGTTCTGTCACATCAATATCCATAAAAACAGACTCAACTAAAAATAACAACAATAATTTAAAATATCTATTTTGATACATCAGTCAACCATGCCGCCGCTTAATACGCCACACGTTATGGAACTTTTTACATCATCCGTGTACCCATTAATGTCTGATGCAAATATTATCGACGTTGAGCGATTTTTTTTATATTCTGGTAATTTAACGACGTTTATTATGTGAAAATAACGTTTGTGAATATCAAATCATAGTAAAATTGATTTATATTAATAAATATCATAAAATCTATAACATCTGTTCAATAAAAACTTAACTCTGCTCACTTTAAAGAATTATCATGTACATGCAGATTTAATTGTATTTTCGTAGCCTGATGCTTCCTAATATCAGCCGCTTTTATCTACAGAATGTACTTTGCCTTGTCAAGCAAATTGTACTATACATGCGCTTCGATTTTTCCTCACAAAAGACGTGAGTGAGAGTTTGTAAAATTGTAGATTTTTTTCTAAATCCAATCCGTCTTTTATATTTAGAAACGCCAGAATTGCGAGAGTACAAAAGTAAATTGTGCACTGATTGCGTAATGAAGTGGAAACACTTAACTATTTATGTGGTATTTCTAAAGGATTTGGACACAATCAAATGTCAATAAATTCTAGCTGCATTCAGTTTGGAAACGTAATCTGTCCGTTTCAGGTAAACATTTATCTCGCAGTTAGCGGTAATTTGACTTTATAGAAATCGGCAAGCCGTAATAATAAATTGGTTGTATTGCACATCAAATCTCGAATGGTATAAGCAATGGCGAGCAATAACATTTGTCGTTATTCGCTTGTATTTATCCAGCCATGTAGAGTAATGTTAGTCATGTATCCATACACTCGTAGACATGACTGTAGGACAACAAGTCGCCTTCTTCTTCTCTTGCTTCTTCTTCTTCTTCTTCTTCTTCTTCTTCTTCTTCTTCTTCTTCTTCTTCTTCTTTTTCTTTCTTCTTCTTCTTCTTCTTCTTCTTCTTGTTCCTTCTTTTTCTTCTTCTTCCTCTTCTACTACTACTTCTGCTGCATTTTATTTCTTTTTTCTTTCTTAATTGTTCTACCTTTTTGTTTATTTGTTCCTTTTTAAGTTTCTTTCTTTCTTTATCATTTTTCTCCTCATCTTCATTACTATGACAAGTAAGATTAGAATAGCTGATATTCTTGTTGTATTTATTTTTGTCACCATCATATTCTCACTTTATTCATTGCTATTGTTAATATTTAGGTAACTGAAATCAAACTCCAATCCGAATGACAGGGCTTTATAATTACACACATTCCGGATAGTTCATTGAAATTACCACTTTTCCATTGAATGTAAGATTGCACTTGTATAAAACATATATGCAATTTGTAGTTGTGGAGACACTTTTCAAATTGTAAACTGTATACACTACATACAGTATAAGTAAAAAAAAAGTTTCTTTAAGCTCAGAATGTGAATCATATGCATCATAAAAACTGGTCGTTTAACGTAAAATCAATATCAAAACCATGTCCATTATCAAACAAATATGTACACTGATATACAAGTATGATATACTTGCACAGCTAATTATCCTCTCTTTCCATCCGTGTGAAAAGGGTTGGAAATGGGCCACTTAAGAAAAAAATAAAGGAATCTCGGTCAGAAGACGAAGCAGTATTGACGTCATACCCGTATCCTGCGGGTGGCTGTAAACGACATAAACCTTAGCCCCTCTCAATTTATCCAATCTATATAGATATCACGATATTCCAGACCAACCAATCCATTGCAATGATCGCAAGGGACGTGTAGCTCTTACAGAATTTGCATTCTTAATCATTTTAAATAGTGATGAACTGCACTTTCGTTCTTTTGAATAGAAACTCAATTCTGGGAGATTATTTCGTTGTAATATGATGTGTTCTTACTAGATTTTTTTTTATTTTTTTTAGATTGTGGTGTAAATTAAAAATGAGTACTTTTAAAAGGTGTACATTAAACTTCATTTCATGGTTAAAGAAGTGTTTGTTATGAATTCTTGTGGTTTATCCTCAAGATAAATGAACACATCTACTTCCTATACCGATATCATGAATTTTTATTACTATCTATACCTTGAAGTTATTAAACTCCAGTCATTAGTATCGAAATGTACTTTTATATTGATTTGGTTGGTATTTACAATGCAGCATATTTTCGTGAATCCAATTAACCAATTCTTTGACTAAAACGGCATTCTCACGCTGTAACGTATAGCATCAATACTCTGCAATCTATGATTATTAGAACTAACCAAAACAACGCGGAAGCTTTCAGCGGAATGCAATGGACATGATGGATGTTTAACAATGATAGAAACATTGAATCACAATCATTATCTACATTTTTGTCCCAGGTGCCCCGTGTGCAATTGCTCCATGCACAGGTATGACATTTTCCTGTAGTCATAAAAATTATCATCTAACAGGCATATGTTGAATGAAAAGGACAGGATGGGATTGTAAAGAGTTAGAAAGGAGCTTGAATTAAGACCATGTACTGTACTGTAAAACAAAAGCTGTGTGTATCAGAAAAGAACAGTTCTAAAGTATACATGAAATGCATTCGTGGAATGTATACTTCGATTCCTTGATTAATGCTAGATGATCATTCATGTATTTAATATACATTCTGTGACTTTTAACGACTGTTTGCTGCTATGTGATGTTCTTGTGGTGCAATTCACTACAGTCATCTTGCTATTTTTGAAATAATTCATGCATTCGATGCATTGATGCTTGCAAATGTTCATGACTTGGAACAAATACATCCTTTATGCAGAGGCACACTATACACGTTCTATTTTCAATTAGTGCGATGAGGCAAGTACTTTCATTTATAAAGAAAAACATATATAACCAATGTTTGAGAGCATTTTTGTAATTTGTTACTAAGCTACTTAAATTCAAACAAGTAGCTAATTAACATAGTAAGTGCAATCTTCTTAACACATCCTCATATATATCAACGTATCTTGTATGTTTCAGTCTTACTTTCTCCATGTCTCGTCTTTGATCAAGGTATGTTTTGTTTACAAGTATTCGAGTAGTATCAAAATTTCGCCTGGAACTTTACAGAGAACAAAAGAGCTATAATGTCCAAACAGTATTGCACTGTTGCCTAAAACCTACCGTATCTTAACGTAAATTTAGTGAAAATGTTTATGAATGAGAAAAATTACATATATATTACATAAGAGATTAATAAAGTAACGCTTTGTATAAAGACATTGATTTTTAATTTATCCAAAAAAATAAGTTATACGTCGCTATCTTCTTAACTCTTCCCTCCTTACTAACCTATGTATAGTGAATTTTAGTGAACCAAATTAATAACCGAATTAATTTTCATAGTAATGATGAATAATAACAACTATTTCAGTTTTAAGCCAAATTATTGTAGCCAGAAACTCTGCATGTGGATAGCAAAATAGTACGCTCCCAAGTTTGCATAGAATTGTTTTCTACTGGACTTTATCAATATTAAACTTGGCACCAAATGTATCTTAAAATGTATGCTATTGGCGTTGTATAACAATATTTCAGGTTCATGATTCACCATGTTACCAGTGTCACTGATAAGGTTAAAAAAATGAATCCCTGAAAAAGGGCTTATCAAAACGATCATTATGTGCTTTTAAAAAGTGAAAATCATCGAGCGACCATTCCAGTTTCCCCCATTGACTGTTGTGGTGCAGAATGTTCGTCTGCTGACAATAATTCACTTGCCGATTTTCAACTGTACATATTTTACGATTGACCACATAACTGTCTGAACTTTTGTGTTCTAGCGTGTTTATTTGTCCATTTAAATACTGTAAGATACATCAGATAGCATTGTTTAACAATTTTGTTTTTAATGGGACTTTCATAATGTCATTTGTTGTCTTAAAATGAGGTCTTCCACGCTTTGGACAGAAATATGCAACCTGTAAGAACATGGCTTGGTGGTTGTGTCATGTAAGCCAAAAAAAAAAATATATCCTCTTACTTTGATTACATTGCTACCTTCTGATACTTACACGAACAGTTGTCATCACCTATGCAATTCAATAACTTTACTTCTAAAGCACTAAGCTATGAAAGCAATCTTCTTGGATCTCGTCTGACTGTCATACAGACAGACCATTGTAGATAAAATATACAAGTTCAAGTGCACGTAGACAAACGCAAATACAGTGCAAAGAGGTACGAAGGAAAATACAAACATACATGAATGCACTTACGTAAATAACTCGTGACATGGTACTCCCAGCCCAAGACAAATCGATTGGATACATGCTTATTAATGGCGAAAATGGAATAAAAGGGAAATGGTAGTTAAAAATAAAAATGTAAATTTATCATTTCGTGTGTCAGAAATAGGACTTGGAATCGGATTGAGTAAATCAGGCGTTGCTTCACAGTGCTGGTATCGATTGGGATGCCCTGCGTACACGTAGACTGTACGGCACGAAGTGAAGGGAAAACTGTTATTTATAGACGTGGGTTATTTCAGTTTCTTCGTTGCCCATCATAGGCCTATTGTAAAATCAATATGTTTTAGTGAATGGACCTGCATGTTAATGTTTGTGTATCGGTGTAAATATATTTTTTGGTACGTGAGTGGGGTAGGGGTGTGAGGGGGTACAACGAAAGCCATTTTGATTTGTGCTGCAAGCCCTGTACTTTTCTCTCTCTTTGTCTCCTTCTTGCTAGGTGTCATTTTTAAAGACGTTTAGAGCCTTTGAAAAAGCACAAATTTTTAAATCAATAGGGCCTATATGGTTTCATTTCCATTTCCGAAGAAATACAAGGTCCTGCTCTCCCTCACGAGATTCACGTAGATAGGTAGATAGATACTATAGATAGATAGATAGATAGATAGATAGATAGATAGATAGATAGATAGATAGATAGATAGATAGAGATAGATAGATTAAAAGATAAAGATAGATACAAGATAGAGACAGATAGATAGATAGATAGATAGATAGATAGATAGATAGATAGATAGATAGATAGATAGATAGATAAATAGATAGGAAGTTATATTTATCTGGCTTGCTATCTCACTGGCTTAAATCGTATAAACACACTTCCTTCTACGATATTGGCCTTCAAACCAGGTATGTGTTACGTTAACTGTAATCTCCCACCATGTTTGCATCTACCAGTCTCACTGGAATAAAAAACACTGCTTAATGATGAAGCAGACCACCTATCTTTGACAAGCCAGCCAAAACCTTAACATATATGTTAAACAATGTCTATAATCATGGAGGGCAAAAGACCGATGATCGATTGAATATATAACTCTTCTACTACAATTGTCATACATACACTTTTAGCTTTTAGCCTATACCGAATGTTTCATTTGATTTCGGACTTCAAATTACTTTAATATAAAGTTTTCTTGAACAACCTATTGTCTTATCTTTTTTTGTAACAATCTGAAATTACTGTATCACAAATTCACAAATGGCGCGTTTTTGCGTTCATAAATCCAAGTAATACAGTATCCGTCTCAATAGCTGCAAATAGAGAGAATGTAAATTTGTTTACCATATTTGATAGCACAAACATTATTTTATGTCACTTTGTTTATAATCCAAGCCTTCATGATACCAGATTACTAAACAAACATAAAACCTGCAAATCTCCAGTCCCATGCAAACTGAACCCCCCGAATAATCATCCCTTGAAAGAAAACAGACTTTTAAAATAATGCATCGCTATCTGTCCACTTAAGTAAACATTTTAGTGAGTGAAAACAAATCCATATATACTTTGGCCGGTTGTTATGCTAACCAACTGAACCATGAAATAGATGAATCGGGCAAGGGGAATACAAGCAACCAGTCCATCCGAATTAGGGCAATAAGGTTGGATAGGTAACAGTGAGAGGAGAGAATTCACCCGTCGGCCACTCTTTGCCCGAGATGACACTAAATCTTATATATTGGTTTAATTAATACCGAGTGTGTAAGACACACTGGACTCAAGCACGGAACGAACACACACTAGTATACACTGCCTGACTGTGATGGTGGTGGACGGCGGGGGAAGAGGGCACGAAGGTGAATATACCAGGAGACGGTGGATGCGATAATGATAATCACTATGCAGTAAATCATTTACCCGGAGAAATGTCACTTACAATTTGGAGCCTGACATGGCTACACAAGGCATGAAATGGTCGTAAAATGGTCACAAACAAGATATTGCTTCTCTTCAAACGCTACAAATGATAAAAATTGCTCCGTTAAAAACAGTTCCATCTTACAGCCAAATCTTCGATAAGTTTTATCCCGTGAGAAAATACACACACAGAATGTACCGGTTCATATCAATTCAGAAAAATATACAAATGTTTTGTAAAATAAAATGTTTAAAATATTCCATGAAATGACACTCGTTGAATTAAACAAGACCTTTTTCGTGAAAAAAATTTATGGTGTGAGAAATTTGGAACCTTCATTTTCTCATCTGATTTCAAGAAAAGAAGCTTGCCCGATAATTTTCTATTAACTATACATAAATCAAAAAACATGATAAGTCATTCACTGGATGCATGTTACGTTGTTAATCTTCCAAGTTTTACTGCAACAATCAGTCTTACAATCATTATTGTACATGAAGCTCTTTAGTACATGGTTTGCCATATACTTACCATTTACATCAATCGTAAGACTGATTGTGTTTTTATGTTTCGGGACAAATAAGTAATTTCTACAGCATTTGGGTCAGCTTTTTAAAGAGATTTTTGACGATACTGGCATTGTAGGGGATAATTAGGTCGTATGACCAAAGTTCGACCATGCTTGACCATCTCACGAAGATGTGAATGTACTCCGAGCCGAGTAATGTTAATTATTGTGCCTCTTGTCCAATGTACCATGAATTATGCGATTAGGAGTATACTCTCCCGCCCAATCGCCCTTCGTCTCTCAACCTTCCTCTCCAGCAGTTCAGTTCAGTTGTAATATACCGTAATCTTTACACGTGAAATGCAATTAACTAAAAGACACCTTCTAAACCGATCTTTCCAAATGATTGTTCGGACATGGAAATCTCCGGCAAGCGACAAAATGTAAACGTAATATTTAAACAACGTTGCAATTGTATGGGCTTCACAATTTACATTGCATATTGTTATAATTAGATAAAGTGACTCGGCAAAACGCATTGCAGTCACGCAGAGCGTGTTGATATCCCGTTGTGCTCCGTACTGTAACGATGTGATGCTGGTTTCCACGTAGATAATTATTGCAAATCATATGATGGCTATGAAACGGTGACTGAACGGTGACATAGTTCTTTAAGGACGGAGAGAAAAGGAAACGTTTCACTTGATCAAGTATATGATATCGATGATAGCAGTTATTGAAAACAAAAGCGACTGGAAATTTCTTGACATTTCAAGTTTACATGCCCCAAATGTCAACCAAACCTTGATTTACTATTAGTCTTGTTTCGGAAAACTAAGGATCTTAATATTTTTTGGAGGGTATGATTTCAAACTAGAAATAAAAGGACATTATAATGGGTAAGAAAGGATGTGCATATAGCGTTTTATATAAAGTTCTGTGTAATTATCATGTAAGTTATTATCTTTAGTCGCGATTTTGCGTAAGGAATGTCATGTGTGAACGAACTTTTCTGTACATTAAAAAAAGGAAATGAAGACTGCTTCAAAGTGGTATTACGAGCACGGCATTATACCTACCGATAAATAGATTGCGTCAAAATATATCTGTACACTCGACGTTCATGACAATTTCCCACAAACAAGGTTACATCCCCAACGGCACTGATTTGAGAACTTTAAAATAGGATCAGATCCCAGGGACGCTTAGAACTCACTCTTCGCAGGATTTCAATAGTGTTATAATACTGATTCAATTTGCAAGAGGTTATTTCTTATTTCCCTTCCTAGTGTTTTTGTCGGTCCGCGCATTTAGCTCCTTGGCACTCCGTGAATTTATTGCGCGTATGTAGTGGCATAGCCAGGGATTATGTGAAGAGGTGCAAAGCAATTTGGAGACCCCAAAATGAATAAATAAACAAACCAATAAATAAAAATATAAATAAAAATATAAATAAAATAAAGAAATACAGTGTAAGGAAGGTAGACAGGTCCCAAAGGTGCTTTTCAACAATATAAACAAAGTTCGGAGTCTGCATGAGGAAGGGGCTCGAGCTCGGGCTGGCCTAGAGCCCCTTTTCTCTCTTTGGCGGGACCCTTTGAGGCGCGACTGCTGTCTATAGGACACGTTGCGCGGCTCTGAGTGAACTGCATGCGTGTTACATCTCGAATCCCATTAACTGCAGTCATGTAGACTATTAAACCGATGCCGAATTTCATTTTACCCGCCGCTGTATTCTAGTAAAGTGTCTGCCTGCGTAAGACCCAAATCTCTTGGGAATAGAAAGCAGAAAGGGTTTCTTGCGACTAAGGTGTCTGTCTCCCTGCCCGCACAACGAGGAGACGAGAAAAAGATAATGATGCAAGTTTAAAGCGGGATGGAGCGACAACTACCAGGCTCGTACGAAAAGTGTGTATCGCCTTGGTGATGATTACGCCTAGTGACGAAACACGGTAAAGAAAGAGAGTGGAAATGATTATATGACTGCTCCGGAATAAGATTCAGGCGATTGATTCGAAGTCGGGAATTCGTTGAGTCGTCAACGGCCCCTCTAGTGGTGAAAATGTTCTTAATGGGTATATTAGCGTCCTGACCTATATATTGATGGTTGTAGGTGAACCTCGTGTCGTCCTAAGTGGTGTACAAAGATCAACTATGGAGGAAGGGCGATATTAGCCTAGATTTGTCGATGGTAGAATAAGATATGAGAGTGAGAAGGTACGAGATGAACACTGCGAAAAAGACCAGAGTTTCATAATTTCATTTGTTAAATGTCTTGGAGGCAATTGAACTGTTTGGGTCCACACTCCATAAATTTGAACAATGGAAAGAATAAAACAATGGGAAGTAAAATTCTAGTATGATTTCTTTGGAGATGAAGTGAAAAGGGTCCTGCTTTAAAGAAGAAGGAGAAGAAAAAAACCTTAATTTCATTGTTTCATCTCAAGCCTTCTTTTGAGTTCAATTTCTTTGAATTAAAACTTTGATTAATTGTTGCAGCCCTAGTCAGTCTAAAATGTTCAGACGGATATCAATTTGAATTATTGCGTGCTTAAGATGGTTAGAGTTTACTTGCATTAAAATGATGATGATGATGGCAATGATGATGATGATGATTTTAACGGATGATGGTAAGTGATTATGGTTGATGATGATGATGATGATGATGATGATGATGATGATGCTGATGCTGATGCTGATGCTGATTCTGATGATAATGATGATTGTAGTGGTACTGGTGCTGGCGGCAGCGGAAACCATGATGATGCCGATAATACAGTATAACGAAACTTATCCCAATGGTTTTGAGAAGACCTATATAGCTGAGTACTCATGGCGCTCAATACGAAATGTATTAATATGTCTAACTTACCCATACAAAGCATTTTATAGCAATATTAACGTAAAGAATAGACATTTGTACTATTTCTGTACACTATAATGAGGCTGAAGTACTTGATGTTGCATCGATATTCTAAATACTATACATCTGTTATAGGAGTTAAGGTTCTGATGAAGACTATCAATAAACCATGCGTTTGAAAGTTGAATTTATAGGGCAATGTCCTGAAACGGTGACATTTTTATGTTTAGATTGAGTCTTGCATTCGTGTGAAGAAAGGTCGTTGTCCTAGCGTCCTGCGTCCCACGCTAAATAAACACGACCGTCTAGAAGAATTGTCCTTCCAGTTCTCATCTCTTCGAGCAAATGCGACAAGAAAAAAAATCAACCTGAAAGGTCCCTTTTTCAAGTTCCCGCTTGCTCTATACTAACCCACATTCTCTTATTGACATTATAAATAGAAATATCGCGAGTGTTAACATCTGCATGGACATAGATGTGGACTTTTTATATATAGCATGCATTCATCTAAGTCAGCCAATACATACCCGGGATAAAATTTACACCACGTTTTCGCCGACAAGAGCATGGGTCAATAGATTTTAACAGTGTTGATAAACGTAAGAAGCTACGAAAAGGGCAATCGGGCGGGCGTGTATTTCCCTGCTATGTTTATTGATGTAAACATTTTCTGATATGTCGCATTGATGAAATGAAGCATTGCACTTTTTAATAAACGCCCTCTGTGGCTCAAATCTCTTTTACGCGCCCTAATCCGGACACGGTCACAAACCGATGGTCATTCCCTCGCTCTGACTCTTCAACAACACTTTATTGTCCATGGACATAGGTTGCAGGAGTTCCATGTCAGTTTTAATGACGCGAATATTGGTTTTTGCACTCGTATTACAGGCTTCGTAAAGGAGATACATGCGAGGTGAGGGTTTTGAGGTGCCTAGCCAGACGACTGCCGGTTTTTATTACTCACAAAGGTGACGCGTACTTTGATTTTACCCAGTGTCAACACAGGGTTTTCACTTCAAGCACGCTCCTTGAAGCTGGAGAGAAGAAAATAGATCAAGTGGAGGATGAACAATAACCTCGGTATAATATAACATTCGATAGAACATAGACGTACAGTGGGAATACATCGAAATCCCCACGTGGTAACTTTATCGTCATTATATGTTGGATAAAAACGTAATGAATTCCGCATACTATATCTCTGTGATGTGCATCACTCGCTATCAAGTGAAGACAGACTTTAAACCTTTCGCCGTTGCTACAGCACGGTCTTACCTCTTCTTGTCTAAAAGTTGTTGGCACCAAGGGTATGGTTAATTTGGTATCACATATTTCCTTCTTTTTCCCGCAGAATAGGAGACTGTCTGGTGTGGCTGTGTAGATAATCATCATATAAGGAGTATCTCCTCTTGTGGTAGTGATAATTTCGTGATTGTATAAATAACTCATTTTTATTAAAAGCAATTTTTAGGGGTGAGGATTGTCCAGATTAAGACTATTAACTCAATTGTGCTTTGTTAATTACACTACTATCTAATTATTTAGTTCGCAGTGCTTTATTGATACCATAATATTTCATTTTATTGTCAAGTCACTGAATTTGCCTTGAATTTGTTCGCACCAATCTTGCTGGCATTAAATTAATGATCAAACCATCCCCGAGTATGCTCAGAGTCAAAGCCCCTAGGAAGGCGCATTAAATTTAAATGCATTCTATCACTACCGACGAAACCTTTGTGTGAAATGGTAGCGGTTGGATAACACGTACACATATAGACACACACTAACAAACACACGAACGCACACACAGACACACAGACACACATACACACACTCATACACACACATCCACACTCACCAAATCGCACATACACACACAGACACACACACACACACACACACACACACACACACACACACACACACACACACACACACACACACACACACACACATAACTCATCGAATGAAGTAACCACAATGACGACCCACTGAATTCATGAGCATGTAATAAGACGGATGAAACCGGTCTACAGCTTTAAAAGTTTCATATAAACTGCAGTTTGAAGCAGAATAAGACATTGTTAGAGTACATGTATGTGAATGTGGACTGGTGTGGGTATTGTATGTGATGATGTGTAATAGAGAGCCAAGTAAAGTCAACTGCGTGTAATGAATCTACAAATGCACATGCAGAACTTAGAAAAAAGTTTTAATTACGAAATCTAATCATTTTTATGTTATAAACCGGGAAATATTGACCCTGCAGTGTCATAGTTATTGCATTATATACAAAATGTACGGAGTTATACAGAAATGAGACTGAGCGAGTTAAACTGGAGTTGTCCAATGACAACGGGAGCAAATACATTAATAAGTCAAATCCATGCAATAACGGCCCCGAGAGCTCAGCGGAACGCATAATGAACTTGGGTTAAGTTCCTATATACACATAATATCATCTAAGGTAGGTCCTATAGAATCGACGAATGTTTCCTTTCATAAATGATATCAAATCATGTTATTACGACAAACGGCCGTAGATTTGTTACGTCATGATAATGAAATTAGATTTAGAGGTACAAGCAGCCTCGTTGACTTCCTGCTCAGAAAGCAAGATTACGGGAAAAGACGAGAAATCATTATATTTCTCCATACCTCTTCCGAATTTGCCTTGGTAACATGTGCATTGATCGATACATTAGTATAATTATTTTCGGTATGCAGGAAAGGGTTTCCACCGTGCAGTGACCAATACTCCGTCGCTGTAGTACTATTGCGCCCGTCTTATTTTAGTAGATAAAATATCAGCGCCTAACGAATGGAGCGGCTATTTTGATTTCCTTACAATACCTCCCGGCCGTCTTCCGCGATCCTTTCAAAATTTTCTGCTCGTTTGGACTGATAAATTGAATTTATGAATTCACTTCGAGCGATATATAGATTACCAGTCCCGAGTATAAACCCCACCCCTACCGCTAGGCTCGGTTATATATGACATTTTGTTGATTTCCACATTCTTTCGTTGAATCCGAATAAACTTTATCCGTTGGGCAAGGGAATGAAAATCAAATCTTTTCATTTCTGCGAACTTTTCTTTAATTAATTTACTCTTATCATTTGAACATGCCGCAGTTTGAAGGACAAAGTTTCTCCCACGTCATGACAGAAAATGTGAATTTCTCTTTCTTCTTATAATCTGTTCAACTATAAGTACTACACAGTTAGAAAACAAAGTGGTGGACACATCAGTGGAGAGAAGGCTGCCAGATGCTTTCCCAACACAAGAATTACTCATGGACATAATCCATAACGTTATGCATTGTACGACTAAAATGTAATAAAAACATGTCAAATCACTTCGTTGATTTCTGTAAATGTCAACTCGGAGTTTATATAAGCAGCTCTTATGAGGATGAACAATATTTGAAGAAAAAAAAACATGATGTCAATATCAGAGTGTTGTCATGAAGAGATAACATTGTCCTCCATTCCTACTATTCGTTGATTAATCAGAATTTCGTCTTCAGCACAGACATTATTACTCCAACCATAATTGACAGTTTGTATAATTCCATCTGCAAAGAGCAGTCACTTTTTTTTACTTACAGCGCACAAGATGCGTATCTTTACCATTCGTTATATACGCAGAACTAATAACACTTCTCACAAAAGTTAGACTTAAAAGACATCGCTATGTTATACAAATTCAAGATAATTTAGCAACGACGAGCGCAAACATAATCGAATTTGTGATTTTTTGATCCAGTTTCCATCCAGCAATGTCTCGAAGCACACTGGGCATTCATGTTGAGTTTGTTCTGTTTCCAGGCATCCTGTCAGTTCGTGTGACGTATGTCTCCACAAATCAAATTTATTTTACCGCGCATTTTGGAGAGTGATTTCACATTAACCATTTTCTCGGGACTGAGTACATCTCGTTTGCAATTAAATTCATTATACATACTCTACAAAGTGTATTGCGTCCTTTCTCCATTTCAGACGATAATTGTATGACGAAATCATCTCACTTTTTTTCTGATTATGCAAAACCTTATCAGATGAACTATGTGTAGTCATTCAACTGAATGAAACATCCATGTTACAGTATTTCCCTCGATACCAGTACTGATTTATCAGGGGAATTTTCGTGGTATAAAAAGAGAACTCCAGTATGTGGGGCAATGAGTATTCCACAAAAAATAAATCATGTTTGACATGATTATTTTTTTGTAAAATTATATAATTCAAGCAGATGAATATATTCATAACCGTGTACTTATCTAATAATGAACTCGGCATACGTATGTAAGATTAGACTGTCACTATATGCTGCTATTGCTGTACCCGTATTACCCACAATAATACATGTACTAGAATTCTAATACGGACCTAGTTAAAAGATACGTCATAAAACAGTACCGTCCAGCTAATAAATATCGAATTATCAAGTGCTAGACCTTGAAACAGAATACATAAAACGGTCTATATTTTATTTAATTGACGACGACCTGCTATCAAATTGGTACTAACTGAATCGTAATAAATATGAAATTTGCTAGTGTTCACGCAAAATAAATAAATAAGACATATATTCCAAGCTAGCTTGCAGTTACTATGGATCCCTGGAAGCAGCTCTAAATGGTTAATGATATAAAAGGTTGTGATTACGAAATAATGTTATTATATAGTTACGAAATATCCAGTGAAGAATTACTTTACAACAAATTTGTTCAGAGTCCACGAATTATCTCATCTCATTATGATATCCTATCTTTTATTAAAGTGGTATATGTATTACTTTTTGATAAGACCGTATGGACATTTCCTCGTGTAAAAAATAAATTGCTCATTTTCTAAACTGGCAAAACAACTCTAATTATGTAAATTTCGGGAGAATGTTTAACAAAGCATAAGCATCTCGAATTGTAATATTTCGTAAATACATGTATGACGTTGTAGTCATAACAATGACATGCATTATATTGTAGTTACGTTGATTTTAATGGATGAGTTCAGAGAGCTGACACATACATTTCCGTGTGGATTGCATGGAGTAGAGGATTGGCGACGATACTTTTGTAGTTGTGCGCCTGTTCTAGTAATGATGTTTTCTGGTTTATGCAGAATCTAGACCTCAATGTTCACTGTATGAACTACATTTTAAATACATTATTTACGATTGTACATGTATGTAGTGACATGTACCAAAATTTTGATGTTCGATGTGACTACAGTTTTAAGTGTTTCTTGTTGACTACTTGTCATGTAGTCGCTGTGACTTTTTTCTCTGTTAAGTGCATTTAATAGTTTAACAATACTTGTATTGCAGAGATTGTCATTTATTTTAGCCATAAATTAATTACTCATACGTCTTGGAGCGTTAAGAAAATATAGATAGGCCTACGCACGAAAATCTGATATTTTTTCTCTCATGCATGGCTAAAAACGCTGGTCTGTGTGAACCTGGGTGTACGGTATTTGTAGATGGCAAATGAAAAGTTGTTAGCTTGGAAAAATAGCAAACTGAAATTGTAGATGTAGGTCATAATTGATATTACAATGGAAGATTGTGTTATTAGAAATCGGTGAAGTGTTTCGGTGATGATATGTGTGTAGGCCCTCTAGGATTTAGGGGCTCTATCATGATTTTTCAAGTGTGATACTTTGAATGACGCAAGAAGTGGTGAATGCTGTGTAGGATTCTATTCCTTGAATTGTAAAAATGCAGCGTATCCATGTCAATTGCGTATACGCCCACTGAATAAGATCATGGCCTCTCCTGCTAGAGATCCTTGATTCAAATCCCAACAACTCCCCCCCCCCTTGCGTATAAAACTCTTTATCTTCATCACCATGTAGGTCTCTCTATACTCAAATAGTAATAGTGGGCCCTTGCCAGACTGTTAAAGAAGGTTAACTAGACCTATTGTGCTGGACTGGGTGTATCCAGTGATTAAGGGGTAGGGTGTTAATCTTGAGAAGGCATTATCTCATTCAAGATTGAAAACTGACCCATTTCCCACTACATGTATTTATCTACAAACAATTCAATTCAATTCAATTCAATAAAGGTTTTATTTAAAATCAAAAATGGCAGCCAAGGGCTGAATTGTGCATGATTTACAAATTGTGCAAGTAAGAATTAACCAATACATCGAGATTTCAAATATAAAAATAGAAAATAAAACTACGAGATTATTACAAAAAATGAAATGAAATGATTTTTTAAAACTATATTTTAAGTGTGGTTAAGATTTTGTGGCTACACGTACGTGTTGTTGCTTGCAACCTTGGTCGGATCAGCTGAAAAGCCACAAGCTGCTTCAAAATGAACAGACATCCTTGTTGAAATGTAATTTGATGGGTTAAAATGATTTACCTTTAATAACAACCGATACGGTGTTGTTTATTTGTTATGTTTTGTTTTTGTTCTCTTTTTGTGTTTTTTTTTATTGGAACCGAATGTTTTTGTCAGATTTCCATAAATTCATGGTTTATCGAGCTTCCAGTGCTTCATTGCATATTGGCGGGTTTCGTCTTCCCAGGGGCCATTTCTTCCTCGGCTTCCGTCCCTACCTTGTTTACCAAAGCGGTGAAGAAGTCGGTGAATATTCCGATTTCACTTATAATGTCGCGATAGCTTCTCCTAGTGTTTATTTGTGAGGCAAATTAGTCATATTGGATTGAACACCCCACCCCTCCCCTCCCCCCAAAACACGAGGTTGAGACGACACGTTTTGAATGCCAGACATGTCTGTTCGGGCGACGATCGCTTGGAACAATAAACGCCCGAGTTCTCCAAAAGTACAGTAGATCGTGTATGTTGTCGATTTACCAAATGTCTCTAAGCCACAACCTGTGGAAAAACTTACAATAGTGACATGAAATTAGGCACCAGTACCTGCACTTCCAAAGAACAGTAAATAATACATTGACGAAGAAGGATTTAGTTCGTAAACGTGCATATTATTTGAGTAAAATTTACTTCTTCTGATTAGTTTTTGTTTTGTTAAGTTCACTTTGTTAAATGAGAATTTAGGCAATGTTGAATAATCAAGATGTTCGAATTACAAACATAGGCACATACGCACATGTACACACACGCACGCACACACGCACACACACATACTCACATACACACATACATACATACCCACACATACCCCCACACACGAACATACACAAATACACAAACACACATACAAACACATACACACAAACACACACGCAAACACACACAGACACAAACACATCACACAAACACAAACACAAACACACACACGCACACACACACACACACACACACACACACACACACACACACACACACACACACACACACACA
>JZLH01S0387383.1:35939-84831 GCA_001188425.1 Eucidaris tribuloides | reverse complement strand
GGATCAACGCCTCTGCCTGGTCGGGTCATTTATAGCTTCAAGCGTCCGGGTTCAAGAGCGTAACAGCTGCTTAGCTTAAATGTACTTGTCATGACCATGGGGAATTAAAAACAGCGCATAAGGACGCGTGATAAGATACGTGTTTTGCGCTATACCAGAACGGATTATTATTATTATTGTTATTATTATTATTATTATTATTATTATTATTATTATTATTATTGTTATTATCATTATTATCATCATCATCATCATCATTGCAATGAGGGTACATGAATGACGTCACGAGGAATAAAAATAAGATTTCTTCTTTTTTGGCGTGGGCCAGCTTAATGAAAGATTTTTTAAATCTGGTACGTCAAGCCTCTGGATTTTCTTAAATGGACAAATCAACTTTAGAGGGACAATCTAAGAAATTTATAATTATTTTTTGGGAAAGGACAGCTTTAGGCAAAATGCTGACCATCAACATTCAATCTTGCTGTACTTGGAACGTGAGCAAATGTGAACTAAGTGCCCGTTATATGTATTAGTTCATAGCGAATAGATATACTGGTGTATAAGGATCATTTTTACAATCAGCTTGCACCACGGTTTCTCTTGTATAGGGGGTAACATTAAAGATTAAAAAAAATTATTTGTTTTGTATTAGTTGATAGCGTGTAATTGTAATGGTGTACAAGATTCATTTTACAATCGGAGTGCACCACGGTTTTGCTGCGGTTGAAATATAAAGGGGTTTGCTTTTCTTCAGGTTTATTTTGCTTTGCATCAGTTTATAGCGTATAATTATAATGGTGTACAAGGGTCATGTTACACCCAGGGCACACCACGGTTCTGCTCGGGGTAAAATATAAAGTGGTTTCATTTGCTTTAGTTTACTTCCGAAATATAAAACGGGAAAAGTACATTTTCTGTTTCTTTTGTGGGAACGAAGTTCTGGAATAATTTGCCTCAAAATATTTGAAAAGAAACAAAGTTTTCATTTCGTAAAAAACATAAATCATTTGTGAAATAAAGTTAAGTAATGATTATGTTTATTATAATCAACCTATATATGAAGGGTAGCTAGTTTTTAGAAGGGTGAACCTTGCAATGAGCATTTGGAAATTGGAATGTAGTTATGATGAGATAACCATTCTCCATCTTTAATGAATTAAACAAGTTAAAAATCACATATCAAAAAGGGACTTATTTTTCCGGAGAGGACTCCTTTTTAAAACAAAATTCCAACCTTCAACACACAATCATGCTGTACTTAAAAAGTATGAACTGAGTGCTTATTATAAGTACTATAAGTGTGTAGCAATATACATGTATAGTGGTGATTATGATAACAAATTGTTACAATCACTTGTATATTGTTTTAAACGGTCAGTTTGGAAAGGTGAAGGCCACTTTATGACGAATTTAGTGTCTGACATTAGTTTTTAGTTAACGTAAGCAGGCTCATAGTAATTCCATGTAAATGATTGGATAGACATATACCAATTATTACTGAATAAGTTTCAGTAATGTTTGCAATTCTCCATTTCAGTGATTTAGTTCTCATATTGAAAATGTAATAAATTGTAACTGTTACAAATCAATGAATAAACCTAGATTTTTTTCAAAGCATGGTTATAGTCTCATATGACAGTGTTTCAACTGAGCATACTTACATTACCTTAAATTACTTCAAACATAATTAATTATCCCCAGACTTTCCACAAAATTTTCCTATTGGCTGGTTGATTATTTTTTGCTTTTGTTTTACGAGCGAAAGAATTTTTTAAATTTGTTGTTAGTAAGTATTGGAACATGACAAATGAATTTGTACATTGCTTGGCTGATACTGGACACGCAAAGTTATCGATAAAACTTCAAATATGAGGAAATTACTATAGTATGTGTATGTATGTGTGTGTAATTGCGTGCGTGCGTGTATTAATTGCAAGATAAGTTTCTTTGGAAGAATTAAGTGCTAGTAATTTTGTCACCCGTCAAAGTAAATGATGATATGCGCTAATTTAGGAGAAATATACATTCTTACAAACATCCTATTAATATCACTCAAATGCCAAAATCAAAATACAATGTTGTCTGAACTTAGTAATAATATAAATGGAAAATTAAAACTCGTTGTTTTTCATCTACAAAACAAATACACAGACACATAAAACACACCGAAGAACATGCATCGACCATCTATGTATAGTCGGACACCTACAAAGAAATGCTTTGCACAAAATACACACAAGCATATGTACGCACGCTATACACAACGAACACAATAAAATTGCAAAAACAATATATGCTATTATTGAATGTATTGTATTGACTTATCTCATTTCTTCATAAAATGAAATATTTTCAAGCTTACATTTGAGTAACCCTTATTTTCTTATTGCCTATTTTTTAATTAGCTTTACTTGTCATTTTCTTTATCAAGAGCTAGCTTGAATCATTGTGACAAGGAATGTACTTTAAAGTCATTGGTGGATATCAATTCCATTTTTGATGATTCATGGATTGCCTCTGTTTATCATATAACTACTCATTTTGAAAATCAAATGATGTTAATTGGTTATAAGATTCCGAGGTTTAAATAACGATTGCTTAGTTGTCTTTCTTTTTCCGTTCAATCACTTCTGTTTTGCATTTTCAAAAATAAATGTCATAGTATTCAGTTTCTGTATTCCTACGAAGTAAAGATTCTTACATACTTTGATCTACTATAACTTTACTGGCGACGAGTCTGCTGTTATGCATGTGTGATAAAAAGAGAGGTTAAAATTATTTGAAACCCGAATACTTACGCATCAGACATTTTACAAACGGAAGCAAAGTTTTCCTTACAGGGGAAGTCGTTCCATTAACGTGTGGCATCTACAGCCTAGGAAGAGTCCGCGCCGTTCGAACCGTCTGGTTCTCTAGCTACCCAGTTGACAAAGACCACGTGGTTACAGTCACTTCACTGAAACATATATGGAGTCTCCTTGTCATTAAGTCCGATGTAGTATTCCTATCGAGTTAGGAAAAGAAAGCTATTATATTTGAAACCTGTTAAAATCAGTGCTATTTTAAATGTTAAGGTGAAGCACTAACTTTAGCATATTGTATTTACTTTGTCATTAGTTTAATATGCTTCACCTGGCGTCAATTTGGAAACCCACAAATATTCGTTTTCTAGCAATGTCCTCAGTAGTCCACAATGTATATATAATTATAGTATATATATATATATATATATATATAAGTATTATATAATATATATATATATATATATATAGTATATATGTGATTCAGCATATACCTATAGCTATATAAGGAGTGACAACAGTAAAGTACTATTGTACTCTGGACAGCGGGATCGCGATTTGAGCTTAATTCAAATGCCGATTGAATCGTGTGTACAAACACATGTACCGTACGCTATTTTTTTTCCGTGCGTGTGAAAGACATCATAGCGTGCTACGCCTGTATGGAAGTTTGGCAAAGTTTAAGATTAACACTGGGTTAAGTTAGTCAAATTTGAGTTAAGATTATAGTTAAAATAAGAATGAGGATTAAATTAGTGTTTTATAGGTTTATGAAATTGGTACTCGACTAACTAGAGTATACGTAAATGGAATTATATCCCTATCCGTACCGCAAGTAAAAATATCGCGCACCTGTATGCCGTGCGACACACACTTACTCGTAGGGGTTACCGTAAGTACATTTCATTTTCCTTCTTTTTTTCTTTGTGTAATTTCCCTGTTAATTCGATGACGGATATAAAACAAATAAAACCTATCCTGAGAGTCTCTGCTTGAAACTATGACGCCCTCGGTTACGTTGACTATTAACTATTTTTTTTTTATAGTACTGTCCACGTAACCTCGGGCTCGTCATAGTTTCAACCAGAGACTCCCGTATCAGTGTATATGTGTATAATATATATGTATATATAGAGAGAGAGAGCAGAAACGTGATTGCATTATGATGTTTTATGACCATTACTATAGATAGTATTGAAAAATTATACTCTGGTAAAGAATAGAAAAGTTGAAAACGGCAAAACACACATTTTATAATAATTCACGATCATGAAAGCAACAAATAACACAAAAATAGTTCTAACCGTGAATATTGCTGCACCAGGTGGAAAATACACCTGTTATAACTAACATCCGAAATATTTTTTGAGATATCTTAAGTGAAGTGTCTCCACATCACACTTACACTTTTCCTTTCTTTATATAGATTCTGCAGCTAAACAAAAATATAGGGAATTCTAATTGACTTTTGCCCACTATTATGATCACAGACCAGCACTCAAGCTAATAAAATCGGCGTGTGCCTACACAAAGGCCGTTAACTGTATATCATATGTCTACCCAAAGGCCGGTAATATCATTCATAATGAATACAGTTAACGGCATTTGCATAGACACATGGCATAAGTTAACGGTCTTTGTATAGGCACACAACGTAATGTTCCGTTTCTTTCCGGTATATTACCGAGGATTTTCCGTTTGTAGAGTCGCTGATCAGTTGACGGACAGAGAGACTGTTAATGGGGACGAGGTTGGCTTTGGCTTCCTTCTTGTTGCAATTCGTTTGGGTGTCTTGAGTTGAGTTGAGTTGAGATGAATTTAGTAACAACATATTTACATATTAACATAATAACATGAAATTATATAAGAATATGATAACATGAAATTGTATACGATAACATGACATTATATATGATAACATGACATTTTATAAGAATACAATGATATGTAAGGTATTTACAGCTATGCATGCATATAATACATACCTAATCTTACATAAGAATAGCAAATTATAGTGTATTTGATACAATGCCATTATGACATGTTGTAAATGAAAAGACAAAAACAAGAATAAGTATGTATAGACATATGCATGGGCAAAAAAAAAGAGAATGTTGTTTAAGGGAGAAACCAAAAGTTAACACTAGTGCTAGTCGTGAATGGTTCTCCCGTCATACGTTACAAATGATCATTACAAGGTATACCCTTCCATGTCGTACTCGTGGAGGATTGAGACAGACGTGGAGCATGCAGTGGCGGCGACGAAGACGACGAATACACAATATAAATAAATAACTCCCCAAGTGACTGTAAGTACCCTTCTATTTTGTTATCAATTTTGCGCTGATTGCAATGATTAATAATGGAGATTCCGTTAAACTGATTATAAATTAACGGATGTTATAGATAAAATACAGCATGCTAGCAAACACATTATCCACAAAATTTGGATACCAAAAACTACCCTATTCGTGTAACGGCTGTCTGTTTAGTTGATCAGTAACTCTCCAAATGGTAAAGGAGATGATTACACCTGTAATAAACCACTTGTCTTATCACAATATACGGTTATTCTTTCCAACCACAGAAAGCTATCGAAGCAGAAATAAGTTCATGTTACATTGTGTTTGCATGAAACACGTTCCAAATATCCCATATCAA
Organism: Eucidaris tribuloides; assembly: GCA_001188425.1. NCBI lineage: Eukaryota > Metazoa > Echinodermata > Echinoidea > Cidaroida > Cidaridae > Eucidaris > Eucidaris tribuloides. The sequence continues at coordinate 79,369 of JZLH01S0387383.1, read as the reverse complement.
TTACCTTCCGAAAACAGCAACGTGGTTGGAGGAAGGGTGGGCTAGTTCCATATGATTACACGAAAAATAAAACATAAAAAGTGAGGAAAATAGGAAGGCTTCAATCAGTAAAGGTAAACTTCCCTAGGATGATTTTGTTTTTGTTTTTTGCGAACAAGTTTTCGGCAAAAAGGAGCTTTAGAAATGTGTAATACATCATTATGTTGCTTGATCATTTTCACCACCTGATTTGGACAGAAAATGATTGAATTGATTTTTATTGACTTTCTCATTAGTCATCAAAATTATAACATCTTTAATCATAATATAAGTAAGATATCGCATTTTACTGTTGCTTAATACAATTTCAGATATCATGCATTTTAGATATTCATTTATTTATTTTGTTTTAATTTAAAAAAAGTCTAACTAACCGATCAAAAAATGCAACGAGGTATTATGTTTGGCTAAAAAAAAATTCTTGAATTTTCTGAACAAATATATTATATGTACAAGACCTGTTATTTTCATTATCAATTTAAATTTATTTGATTATTTCAAACAATTGATAGGTTTCTTATTCGACAATTTCCGTACCAGAAAAGCATTTTGTATTAATATCAGACAGCTTTATTAAATTATCTCCTGTCAACAATAACTAATATATAACTTTGCAGAGAACACGAGTCTAAGAGCTGAGTTACTCCCCCTTTTCCCTCTACTACCAGTTCTCCACCCTCTACTACTACTACTACTACTACTACTACTACTACTACATGTATTATTATTACTGCTACTTCTTGTTGTTGTTCTTCTTCATGTACTATTACTCATGTTACTTCTACTACTTCTACTCTTTTATACTACCTTTACTACAACTACAATAACCACCACTGCCCTTCCGATTATTTCGATAAACTATAACAACTACCACAACTGCAACTACAACTAATTACAACAATTACTATAAGTACAATTACTACTGCTACTACTTCCAGTAAAGGGTACTACAATTATTACTACATACAATTGTTGCTGCTGCAGTTTTTTTTTTTGCTGTCGAACTAGTGGCTTCATTTCCACGTTTCTTCAGTCTTTAAGATATCATAAAATTATTTTACATAATACAAAAAAATATGGTCGCAGTAATATGCCTCTGTTCAGAAGAATATGTACATGCCCTACAGTTTGATCGCAGGCTCCAATTGTGCCACTTTGAACTTGATAATTATTTTGTCGGCATCGTTGTTGGAATATATGTGAAACATATTTTGTTCATTAGTACGAGTTAGATATTATTTTCAATAGGGCAAATTCTTTGTAAATGGATATACTACAAACAAGATAGTGAAACAAGGCGAAAATTTAATCAAAGCTCGATTAGTAATCCTATAAGATACGAGGAATATGCTTCGATAATTTGTAGGTATGATAATTCGTTTTGATATGGTAGCCATTTGTTGAAGGATATATAAACAAAACATTCTGGACAACATCTGTTACAAGTAGGTATAGCCTGCCAATCGTTGAACCGTTTAAAAAGATTCCTGTTTAACCAATATATCATTATCCATTTAAACTAATGTTGTTAATAATTTATCAATCGTAATTGATAAAATCATGGTAGGCGTGGTATTACCTCACTAGAATATCAACAGTGACGAACATAATTCTGGCGTTATTTCTTTTACAAACCAACAAGCCAGTCAGACGTGGGGGACAGGTGAGGTGTGATTTAAAATATGTTTGTAACATCTGTTCAGTAAAAGATGTGATATGTGATTGATGATTGAATACGTGTGTTGCAAAGGTATACTTGCCATACAAAGGCAAAATGAACTTGAAGGAAGTAACGAATTACTTAAATTTTAGTTATCGACATTTTTGCAACATCGTAACCATACTCTACATTCAGGCAAATGAAATAACAATTTCTTTGAAATGCATCTGAGTTCAAATGTTCTGCTAATGCATTGGGGACAATGTTAATGAAATTCAAGTTCCTCTTATTACACTTTTGTCTCTTTCTCCGTTTTCAGAAGTAGTGTAGAATAGTAGGTTTAATTAATAATTTCACCTCACGATTTTTAAAACAAGTGTGACATTTTATTCATAGGAATTTCCTGCCCCTCCCCCCCCCGCAAAAGAAAAACAAAACAGCCGACAAACCTATTTATTGCCTTCGTGCAGTGGACGAAAAGATTGGTAGTGTGAATGATGCATGTGAAATATGTATCACTCTCAGTTTCATTTAATAATTTGGAATCAGAAATTGTTGATTATGTCAGCATTGTCCATCTTGTTTTTCCTTTACAGCAATGAACATTTCCATAATGAAGCTCATCGTACTCGTATTGTTGTTGGTCGTTTACTGGTCCTCTGCGGAGACTGAGTGCCCAGCCCAAACATGCCCCGGGATCGTGTTACCGCGTGTTCGGGAAAGCGAATAATTGGGAAGATGCTCAAACGACTTGTCAGGAGAAATACAACGATGCCGGGGAACGAGCTTATCTTGTTTCCATCCAAACTATGGCAGAAAGCTACTTTGTGTATGACCTGTGGAGCACGGCGACCAGCGAACAATATACCGTAGATATCAAGGCGATGGGAATATAGTAAATTTACAATAAGGAGGTTGTTTTCAAATGGCTCTAAAAAAAATCCATCAAAATCAACTTAACTTTATGTTACTCATCGTATAGACAATATGAATAAATAAAGTTACAAAATACGATAACTCAAATTTATGACTGAATCCCCTCCCCCCAAAAATAACATTTATGTATTTATCATATTTATATGAGCAGATGAGTGTACAAACAGGGATGAAGGAATGCCAGTTTTTCAAAAGTTTGCAAAGTAAATCAGATGTTTTTTTGGAATAAAGGTCTTAATTTTTAATCAATATTGTACCTCCCAAAGTCACCATTTCTCATAACATTGTACCTTCTGGCGCATATTGGCAAACAAGCAAACAAACAAAATTGAATAAAATGCTTGTACGACGGCACTACAAGATTTTTCTGTCGTAGGTTGTAAAATAAAACATATCTAAGTGCTCCAATATGAGAACCATGACAACAAAATATGTCTCTCTAATCCAACAGGAAATATAAAATGTTTTTGCGAGGATTTCGGGGGTTATAACCTAATCATTGTGTAGGGATAGGTTGTGTTCTACTAACCATAATTTAACATTCTATTTTATTCATTTGCATCTATTTATAGCTGTTAATTCGTTAAAGACACACACACAGGATCCATGACCTCATCCTCACCACTTCTGGGCAGGGGCGTAGATTTATGTTTCGGATGGGGGGGGGGCAAAAGTGAAGAAATGTAAAAGAAATTTGTGTGCGCTCCGCCTGCTAAATTGTAAAACGGAATTTTGAAGAATTGACAATTTTGTATGTTTAATAGTATTTTTATGCCATGTTTAATAGTTTTATAATGCTTTCCAATGCTTTTTAAAACAGATATTTGCATTGCATATTATGAATTTTTCAAGTTGTCAATATTATTGGGGTGGGGCAATTTGATATGTTTGCCCTCAATATTTTCATCGGCGGGGCGATCGCCCCCTGCCCCCCCCCCGGATCGACGCCTCTGCTTCTGCACTCTAAAAACAATCTAGTTAAATGATTGACTATATACACAGTCAAGTGAAAGTAACTTGAAAATCAGTTACTTTCCAGTTGCATTGGTCCCTTTTACTATATAATCAGTCATTGATGAATAACTAAGTGAAATAGTTACGTGAAACGGGTTTCCCTTGATGCGCTTAGGGAACAAGCGCGATCGCTTATTGGCCCATTCCGCTTTGCGTGTGAAGCGCTTTTGTAAACAACAAATTGTACAAGTCTTCGATCGCTGCACTGCGATGCATTAAGTACGTTTTGCATGCATAATATACCGTATACCTGCGCTGCATGCACCGGTACGGCGAGTCTGAGCTAGGGAACTAGCTAGCTGTACAACCTGGCCGACATGGACGAATTTGTGACGCAAAAACTCCTGGAATGGGGATGGAGGATTTGGTAGACATTTTCAAGGGTAAGTTAAGACTGCCGTAGGTCTATATTTATGAGAATATCTGATTCAAACATACGAAACTCGTATATATGGAAGTCGTAGAACGAAGTCGTAACGTAACTTTGTGACCATTGAAGATGCACGCATGAGTGTGAGTGTGAGCCGCTGTGCATTGGCTGTGACACTGTCACTGGCACTGATTAATTGTAGTCTACTGTCTGTAGGACGGGGCTTGTAATTGTATTTCCGAACGCTGTATTTATCAATGGTCAAAAAGTTACGTTACGACTTACGTTCTACGACTTTCACATATACGAGTTTGTATGTTGGAATTCAGATATCCTCATAAATATAGATCTACTGCAGTCTTAACTTACCCTTGAAAATGTCTACCAATCCTCCATCCCCCAATAATGAAATTACTGAAATATCAGTGAAAGTTTGATAACTACATATATAGTCAAAACTGGGTGAAAATGACTAAAAATCTAGTAAGATTTTTTGACTGGTTATCTAGTCACATAGAAATAACTATGGAAATCTAGTCAAAATGACTGATTATGAGTTGCACCCAGCTGACCCTTTAGCCTAGTCAGATTTGACTAGATATCAGTCATATTTGACTATACTTTTTTAAGAGTGTGGGTTGTTAACATAATTATTTGGTATCGATTTCTATTCGTTTACGTCACCAGGGTTACTGGATAGGACTACACGACAAGAACGTAGAAGGTCAGTTCGAGTGGATCGATGGAAGTCCTGTATATTATATCAACTGGATGCCTGGAGAACCCAACGATGCGGATGGTGGCGAGGACTACGTGCGTGTTCTTCGAGATCCTGCTCGCGAGTGGAACGATGAACGTTGCGGCTTGATGTTTTCTTTCGTCTGTAAAATGCCCGCAGATAGCGTGTCCCAAAGTCTGTTGCAAAGCAAATGAATTCAAGATGGGAAAATATAAACACACAAAAGATAATAGCGTATAGATTAAATAAAGATAGCAGTCAAATCAATTATAACACGTCGGTAAATATTTCATGTTTTTAAACCAGCAGACGTCGTTATATTTGTTTGTATGATTTATTAACGATCTTTGCTCACTTTATCTGGAAGGTAATATTTACGCCTACTTTTATTAACCTTAAGCATATTTATAAGTCAAAGTGCGTGTTTACCAAAATATATCATCCTGTAGTTAAACAACTGATTTTCGAATTGTTTGTAATTGCAATTAAATGAAATGTTACAATATCCCTCGAAGTTTATTCTGATGTAATCAAGTAGATATTCAACGGTGTGCCAACATAACACCATATCTCTATCCCCTGGTATAGTAAATAGGCAAATATATTATAACAGACAATAATTTCGCTTGCATTTTATGTTTATGTAAAGAACTGTATTAATTAGCCGACAGATTATTGTATTGTTACAAATGAAATATTGACGAATACTGAAGGATTCATACTGATTTTAATATTCTAGATAATCACATTTTACGACTTAAATTAAAGTAAAGTAGATGAAAAAATACGACAAAAAGATTTACCCATAATACAAACAAATTTAAGAAATATGTGAAGAAATGAATTAAATCAACGAAGACGTTGTGTGTGTGCGTTTATTAATCATACTTTTATTTGTTTGTGTGGACATTTTCTTTCCTTCATGTTCCCCATGAAGTTCTGGCAGGAGTTTCCCTAAACATATGGAAGACTTACAATTCTTTTAGATCAATGCATTTTTACTCGAACAATTCCTACTAAAGATGCATACTTCTCTGCTGCCGGTACACGATCAAGTGTTGCAATGAAATTGTTGAGAAAAGAATAATCATGGTATCATAGAATAGCAGGAATTAACGCTAAAACAACGTGGGGGAAAGCTGGGTATCAAGCCGGCAATCATTGAATTACGGTCAAGGACAGAACTCTGTTCCACTATTGCCACCGTAGTTTTCTGGCCCATTTTGGTGTATATTACCACAGAACGTTTTTGTAATTTCAAAAGTAATAAAGTTTGTAACCCTCACTTTCTCCAAGAACTCGGTCAACTTTTTTTTATGAGCGGGAAAGTTGACGATATCTCCCCATCCCTGCTATCCTCTGACTGAATTCAGCGGCCATCAAAGTCACTCACTATAAGTAAGTACAAGCCACAAGTTTACAGAAGTTGTAACAGCGCCTACAACCCAGAGCAAATTCGTGTCGGTTTGACAGGATACGAATTTCAAAGAACACTGCGAACAAAATCCCTTTTACTACTCTTAGTCTCAATACTATTGTAGTATCAATACACTTCTAATTCTACCGCGACTACTACTACTACTACTACTACTACTACTACTACTAGTTCTTCTAGTACTACCACTAGTATCACGACTAGTACTGTTACTACTACTACCACTAGTATCACGACTAGTACTGTTACTACTACTACTACTAATACTACTGCTACTACTACTACTGCTACTACTACTACTACTACTAGTACTTCTAGTACTACCACTAGTATCACGACTAGTACTGTTACTACTACTACTACTACTTCTACTACTACTACTACTACTGCTACTACTACTACTACTACTACGACTACTACTACTACTACTACTACTAGTACTTCTAGTACTACCACTAGTATCACGACTAGTACTGTTACTACTACTACTACTACTACTACTACTGCTACTACTACTACTACTACGACTACGACTACTACTACTACTACTACGGCTACTACTACTACGACTACGATACGACTTACTACTACTACTACTACTACTACTACTAGTTCTTCTAGTACTACCACTAGTATCACGACTAGTACTGTTACTACTACTACTACTACTACTACTACTACGACTACTACTACTACGACTACTACTACCAGTACTGCTGTTGCTGCTGCTGCTTATTTCGTGATTACCAGTTGAAGCTGCTCCTACTATAATGCTATACCTGCTGACCTAAACTGTTTAAGAGAAGTTTCAAAAGGTTCTTTGCAAACTGATGACGGTCCTTAATTTTTCTGGCCCGATCACTGTGCTCTTTGTGTGCCCCTTTGTACGGCGTTTCCTTGGTCAACGCTATAAGTTCGACAGTCCACGAAGCCAACACCTCTATTTCGTGAGAGCCACTCACTTGGGACTTGAACCACTGGTATGTGACCAAAGTGGTGGTTGTTTTACCCACTGCAGAATTTTAAGGTTTAATTCAGTTATTCATCAACATGCTTGGGAGAGTTTAATCGCTCAATGGGTTAACATTATTTTCACCCCAACAAATGAGTTAACAACGAAAAATTAATTACCTACACACCTACTAATAGTATGAAATATGAAGCCAAATTCCAAAAGCAAGTAAGAAATATTTATGGTTTGACTTTATTTTTTCAAAGGCGGTATACAAATTCGCGCGAAGAAACGCATTTTTCCCTATAGTTACTAAAATGGCGTTAACCTGTTTTGCAATCAAACTCTTCATTCATTCTTTTTTACCATTGAATACCGTTTTGCGGGCCTGACAACCGTCGTCTCACCTGTTGCTCTCCAAAATGATTTATTACATGACTTCCTCAGGGTATCTGATTTTTCTATCCCCTTTTTTGATTGGGGGTCTGAAACTGTTAGTAATCTAAAGACACGACATGACAACTGAAGTGACACCCAACTGAATTCAACGCCACTGAGAATCTACCAAATGACACTGTGAAGTTTTCGTGACCAATAATAAACACTTTTAACCAAGCAATTTGCATGTTTTATCAATTTGCAAGAAAAAAAAACAGTAGAATTGTTTTACGAATGGTTTTGACATGGCATGAACTTTGGCTATTGTTTGGTCACTCATTATTCTGTCTTTATGGAAGAATCAAACAATAAGTTTGACAAAAGAAGAATTGAAACCATTGTCTAGATTAACCGTACGATTGTGACAAAAGTCGCCAATGAAAGCCAAAGGGTTAAAGAACCAGATTTACTTAAACAAAACGTCTAAGGAGTGATTTGTAGCACACGATCTGATTTCAAAGTTCACACTTGCTCGCTATTTAACCCAGTAAAACGGGTTAAGGATTAAAGCAACAGATAACAACAAATAAGGTTAAAAAGGGTATCATTTTGTTGACTCATCCATCGAGTTAAAAGATCCAGTTTGCTCGATATTCTTTCCCCAAAACAAAACATAATAGGGCTCTCTAATATTAAGAGTGCAGGAGTTCAGAAAGCAGACCTGATTTCCTGTAGTCAATGGTCCTTTGTTTGCCAGAAAATATTCTTGCTACCAGTTATTAAACCCAACGGGCTAGGAGATCACCCAATAATTGATATTCCGCATAACGTGTTATACTCATTTGTTATTATATTTTTCATTTATTCTTTGATTTTCCTTTGATTTATTAAAACATTCCATTTATTTCTAGTGTAACCATCTGCAGAATCTGAAGGTCATATCTCTTTAAGGTAACACATACATAGTTTAACAAGGTTTGGGATCTAGTGAGAATAAACACGAAAGCTTGTAAAATCAAAGAATGATTAAAATCTTCCATAGCCTTTATTTATATTGCCTTTTCATTCAGAGTTACAAAAATGAGGAAGACGAGGGGTCCATGTTGTTTAATATTATACATTTTTCCAAGATGGCTACCGCATGTATAAAAAAAAGTACAGTGCGAGTTTGAGCACGACTTTTTTATCATAGTTTGTTAGTGCACTGCGGTATAAATGCTCAAAACAAGCGAAAACACGCAGCTAAAAAAAGTACACAAAACAAAACCTAGGCCTAATCATATGATAATTTTACAAAGTAAATTAGAGATCAAAATATACCAAGAAGGAGAGCCAAAATTGTGACTGCGGCAGGATTAATGATAAACATTTACTTTTTAAACGTGTTTTATCAAGTTGATGGGACTTATTAGACACAAACAAATTTCCGTTATATCATCATAATGTACCTTTAATAGCAACCTGTGACAATCTATTAAAATTGTGGCTTCTATCGGAATTCAAGATATACATATTAATTAAACCTGTAGTTCAAATCGAGTACGAATGAACCAAAAGTCGTGTACAAAATGTAGGAATTCAAATGTTTCCGTAACTACCCGCTCGCTTAAGAATTTGCTGCACCGTCTCAAATCTCACCCCAAATCAGCTATCATAGGACCAGTTCAGTAGTCAAATAGGCCTACCATGACGTCATGAAAAGATAGAACGATGACTCAGTTTCATATGACATGTGCGGGGTGGCTTATTTTAATATCAAAGGTTAATCATAATGCGCGACAGCATAATCTCATCGATAAGTAACCAATTTAATACTGATGTTGTTTCATATTACAACAAAGTTATATCACTCAAGTTGAGAAACTGATCCGTCGCGCCATCTTAGCATTAAAGGAAGAAAGTGGACAGGAATAAAAAAAATCTTCCATCTGTACTTCATACGGCACCAACAACCGTACAATTACAGTCGAGTTCAGCTAATACTACAGCCGTTCTTGTGGAAGGTTTCATCAGAGATTTTTGGGGTAAGTACTAGAATGATTACACCTAGGACAATGTACTGAACATTATGGACATGTTACGCTGATGAAGATGAGCTTTAAAGCCGTAACTGCTGTGTTGACAGCACAATTCATAACGATGTTTCCGTGGATATCACAAATTTCGCTTGGTCATACTTTGATACATCAAAATTGCAAATGCAATGATAAAAAAAATGGTAAAGTAAATCCACCTGTCCACCAACATGACGACAAAGAACTACATGGCTCATAAAATGAATTTTGGCGCATTTTTAATTAAGTTTATTCCAGTTCATACAATTTGTAGAAATAGATGGTTGAATATGAAAATCTAAATAATTGTAGCCCATGTACATCGCATTTACAGCTGTGAGAAGTGGTTATGCAATATACAATGAATGAGTGCCTACGGCAGCAAAACGCGAGGATCATCTTCCGTTGGCATTTGTATGTTAGCGCAGGGCTTGCAGGGGGCGTGGCAGCATCTGAATCATGTATGATGGCCAATGCTTGTCAGAGAACTCACAGTCTGCAAGACTATCATTACAAGCCAGTTTATGCACATTACGAGTAATCACTGAACAGGTATTGCACACTGATTGAAGGGTGTGAACAACTTAATATGAGCTTTCGATTCGCGACGGTAAGCAAAGAGGACGGTGGGGTTCGAGCGTGCAATCGATCTGCGCATGCGCGAAGCCGCAAAACGTACCGTCCCCTGCTAGAAGACAACGGTTCTCGGGCAAATTAGCGTTCGTTCTGTAAAGACGACGGAAGAGACCTAGACCCGTGTATTGCGTATTTTAGAGCGCGTTTGAGCATGGTGTAAGCAGCATAGTATATACAGTCAGTTTTGATTCTCTTCATTTCCGCTTTCATTTTACCTGTCTTCCTTTTTTTATTTCTACCAGTTTTTTCTTTTTTTCTTTCTTTCTTACTTACTATCTGTCCTTCGATCCTTCCATTCTTTCTGTCTGTCTTCCCTTTCTGTCTGTCTTTCCTTTGTATGTTTTTTTATTTTTCTATCTGTCTTTCTTTGGTTGTCTATCCTTTCTATCTGTCTTTCCTTTCTATCCTTCTATCCATCCGTCCTGTCTTTTTCCCATCTTTCTGTTTAATCTTACTTTTCTTTCTGTTTTCCTTATGTTTTTCTTCCTTTCCTTTTTCTATCTGTCTTTCTTTTTTCTTTAATTTCTTGCTTTCTGTCCTTCCTTTCTTTCTCTCGATGAATATATCTTTCTTTCTTACTATCCGTCTTTCCTTGCATTCTTTCTATCTGTCTGTCTTTCCATTGTTTCTCCTTTCTTTCTATCTGTCTTTCCTTTCATTATTTCTGTCTGTCCTTCTTTTCTTTCTGTCTGTCTTTCCTTTCTTTCCTTCTGTCTATCGTTCCTGTCTTTTTTGTATCTTTCTTTTTATCTTACTTTCCATTCTCTCCTTATCTGTCTTTCCTTTCTTTCCGTGTTTCCTGTTTTTCTATCTGTCTGTCTTTCTGTCTTTAATTTCTCACTTTCTGTCTGTCCTTCCTTTCTTTCTTTCTTTTTTATCTATACTTTCCTTTCTGTCTGTCTTTCCTTTCTTTCTGTCTTTTCTGACTTTCTGTCCATCTTACTTTCTTTCTGTCTTTCCGTCTTATGTCTTTCCTTTCTTCCTGTCTGTCCTGCCTTTCTTTCTTTTTTATCTTACTTTCCTTTCTGTCTTTCCTGTTTATCTTTCTTTCTTTCTTTATCTCTTTCTGTTTTCTCTTCTTTTATCTCTCATTTCTTTGCCTATCATTTCCCTCTGTCTTTCCTTCCTTTCCGTCTCTTCTGTCTTTCTTTCAATTTTACTTTCTTTTCTGTCGTTCTTTCTTACTTTCTATCTGTTTTATTCTCTTTCTTTCTATCTGTCTTTCCTGTCTCTTTCCGTCTTGCTTTTCCCCTCTTTCTTTTCAAGTTGCATTCACCATTACAAATCTTCCCGAAGTTTATCTTCTCGAAGACTTCGCGATTTTTGGCTTGATCGTTCACACTGGGCAAAACTTCGAGAAGATTTAATTCCCGCGAAACTTCTCGAAGATTTGAACGCACTGCGCATGTGGAAACAATCAAAATGTACGAAGATTTTGCTACAGATTGATCAGGAATTTTGTTTCTGCGATGCTCTAATGTCTTTACATTTCATATTTATTTTAATGAAAGTATACCAAGCTCGCACAAAAATTGAATGAGTTTGGACGTATGTTGCTGCGTACAAAACGCACGTAAATATCCGAGCTACATGGTATACTCAAGTCATAAGGTATTCAACTCCATGTTTGTGTACCAGTGCGCATTTATGTCCCCACACCGGAAATGCGCTGAGGCTCACGGGATATAACTTCCCGAAGTTTGTGTTCACACTCAAAATGTCGCGGGAATTTCTCGATGTTCGGGAAATTTCCTACAAAGTTGGGGAAGTTTCGCGAGAAGTTTCGCAGGAAGTTCGCGGAAGTTTGTGTTCACATTACCAAACTTCGCGAAGTTTGCTGTAAGTGTGAATGCACATCGCTTGATGATTTCGTAATGACGTCATAATCTGCAAGGCGTTTATTTGCACTTCATGCCAGGGAGGTGGGATTTCCACCTAAAATCCCACCTCCCTGTTCATGCACTAATCCGCGTACGTCCCCGTCGTCAAATCGAAAGCGTTGTGCGCGAGGACGGTCATGGTCGGTTGAACTCCCCGTCCTCTTTGCTTACCGTCGTGAATCGAAAGCTCCCTAATTACAAGGGGGGGGGGGTTTGAACATTTTATTGTTGTGCTAATCAGGTAAACTTACCTTGAATGTCAATGATTTTACTAACCACAGTTGGATGATTGACCTAATGCAATAATCAGTTAATAGAAAATCTCAATAGGTTCCTCTTCTAACATTATAATTATGAAATCTTTTCATATATTGATCGTACATTAAGCCCGAGGAGCTGAACGATTTCGTCCTGATCATTATACCTCATTAGAGCTTATTAATTGTGTTCATACTGTTTTCAATTTTAAAGATAAACTATGATTAACTTATTTACCTAAAATCGTTTGATACAGTTCTTCACAGTACATTGTTACGTAAATTCAAGGGCGTGGGCTGGTTTGGGCACGGGGAGGTGGAACTAAAATGACATGAGGAGGTGCACATCTTAGGGAGGTGGAACTAAAGTTGAGTAAATCAGGCGTTGAAAGCAGAAAAGGTGGAGCAAATTTCGTTTTGCTTGCCAGGGGCGGAACTCCTATGGCTCTGGCGGGGGGGGGGGGTGCATGTGCACCCAGTGCACCCCCAGCCTATGCCCTTGAAATTGCAGTTGTATGGCTTGATAGATTTTGTATTGTATTTTCTATTATAGTTACTTTCTAATATGCAGTTTAGACAAAACACTTTTAAGACCCCTGTCTGCTCTTTTTCCCTTCATGATTAATATGAAGTAAGTATGTAATATTATACTACTCATTTGCTAACGATCTAAGCCCAGTTATGTCACATACGAATGAGAAAACTTTGCAGAATTAATTTAAAACTTGAACTGATGTCTGACCATATTGTTTCATTTGAATAGAATATTTCATTTAATTGTTTATTGTAGCAAAACTGAAATTGAGACACCTTTGTAATCAATTACAATTGGTTCACATTTTTTAAAGAAAATAAACACTTTAAAAGTAAATTATCTACATACATACCGACCAACCATCTTCATGTTCAAGCATTATACAAATCTTCTACTACCCTAATTTTTCTCTCTCAATGCAAACATGCTCTTCTATCCTACACGATGCTCGTCAGATTTTTATTTGAACAACTTGAAAACTTTGATGGCACACAAATCAATCAGACGTTACGGACCCGATATATGGAACACCTTACCCGTGACACTGAAATCACGGATGTCACTATATTCCTTCAAAACATATGCTAACAATATTATTTTGTCTCAATATAACGTTTAATCTACTATGTATTATCTACAAGCATCTGAGCCATTGCTTCAACCTGACCCAATACACCAAATATTACTGAGAGGCTAAAAACCATACATGTTCCAACCAACGCACTGGACAACTTGCACCCTATCCTGCACTGTCCCCCTTTTTTCAGGCCTTCATTGTTTCAGCTTATTGCTTATGAAGTTATAATGAGAGGTATGCTGCAGTTTTCTTTTAATCACACTTATTTCATTCCGCCATATTTCGACAAATTGAAATTTTTGTTAATTATATCAATTAGAAATATAGGAAATAAATCATTATCATTTCTAATAATTCAGTATTAGTCGCACATATTTTGTTTCCTCATACACTGTGATACATCTTTTAAATAGCAAAATGTCTTGAATCATAGTCAACGTAATGTCAACATACCATACTATAATTATTCTGAATTATCGAAAATGCGTACATATGATATCAAACTATATTAAGAACAGAGAATAATAAAAACAGAAAACAACAATTGCCAATTGTATAAACAACGACAATTATATAATATTGGATGCACTTGAGTGTTATATCGTAGATATTGCATTCAGAAAGCATACATATTGCATGAGTCGAAGACGAGTGCAATATTTATGCTGATGAATGCAATATCTACGATATACCACGAAAGAAATCCAATATTATTATTATACATACAAATTGAGGAAATGTGCCAGAATAAATTATTATTTTTACAATTTCATCGTAAAATGCCAGGCTAAAGCTTCTGAATAGCATTTCAATCTCACGCAATTCATCGCTCTCTTTACGTGAACTTATCGCGCACTTCATCGCGCACTTCATCGCGTAACAGTAATGCGCACCGTTGTTACGCGCTCGCGCTAACGCAGAGTGAGTTATTGGCCTCGCAGAGTTGAATATTGTAACAATAATGCACTCATTTTCCCCATTGATACGGGAAACGTAAAATACATAGGACAGCTAATATGCTAACAATATTGCATGCCAGCAAGCAGACCTCTAGAAGGATAATTAATACAAGGTTTTATTGTATCGGAAAAGTGGCTTGTATGTGTAATAATATCATATAATGTATCGTTTGTTGTTTTGGTACTATAAGTGAATCATGAACTCGAATTTTTAAAATTCTATATATTTATTGGCAGAATGCAAAATCTTACTGATATGATTATTGATTTGATTTGTTACTATTGTTAATTTTGATATGTTGAAAAATGCAGAAATAAAACCAAGCCAAAATGAACTAAACTGAACTTATGCAATAACAATATTATTTTATTTTAACTGTGCAATATTGATATTAATATGACACTCAATTGAAATGATCAAAAGTGGCACGAATATTCTAATAATATCTTACCTAAGGACGGTACTTAAACATGGGAAATTTGAAAAATCGTTTAGCATTCCATTCTCTTTCCAGATTTGAAGTACGAGGTTTCAGCATGTGGTACTGCAGTTTATATTCAGAATTTGCAAAAACGTCCAATAAAAATTCTATGCTTGTTATCTTAGTCAAACCAATTAATTTATGTGCTGTCTCATATACACTCCTGCTCATAATTATGGAATATTTTGTTGATACTTAAGTTCTTTTTCGTATATCGTCCAAAATTTTCAAGATAAGTGTTTGTTTCACAAAAACGCAGTATGTGAAGCAATTTTGGATTTCATGAGATGACTAAAGTAAAAACTAAAATACATTTGAGCAAAATAACAATTATATATTTTTCTTTAAATCCACCAAAAATCATGAAAAAGTATTAAATTAAAGTAATTAAGAAACCAACACAGAAAACTGATAAATTTTGATCTAATTTCATTTATCACTAAATTAACATCAGAATAGTGTATGTTACAAGTTTAATAACGCGCGTAACAACCACGTGACTCAACAACAACAACAACAACACCGCCATTCATATAAACACAGGTTTTAGTGTCGAGTCGGACGCTACAAAATGCTCAAAATTCCTGAAATACTAAGATTATAATTGTTTCACCTGGGGCGAACAAATAATAATCCCAGACGCACCGTTCACGGAAAAATGGCAACTTCCAAAATGTTTTTTAAGTATTCCATAATTATGAGCATGAGTGTATGTTGAAGATTCTCGATTTTCATGAGTTGCAATATGTATAAGCAAAAAAAAAAAAAAAACTGGAATGAAATGCCGAATGACGTAAAAGCTGCTAACTTTTAAAGTTTCAAATTATACGGTATAGAGTAAAACTGTGTTAGTGCTTCTGTATTTCTATCTTCTCCTCTCACTGTCTTTCATGCCTCCTGTTCGCAAACTGCAATACGCTGCGCTATTACTAAATAGTCATATGGTTCAATTAAGCTTAAGTAAACAATTTCACGATAAATCCTTCGAGCCAGGGGATACAC
This sequence comes from Eucidaris tribuloides, assembly GCA_001188425.1. Lineage (NCBI taxonomy): Eukaryota > Metazoa > Echinodermata > Echinoidea > Cidaroida > Cidaridae > Eucidaris > Eucidaris tribuloides. Next base: position 63,464 of record JZLH01S0387383.1, on the reverse strand, counting down.
TCCAGCTTTTTTATCCATTGATATATCTTTCAGCCAGTTTGGTTCAAGAGGCATTTTTTTTTCCAAATGATGTTAGATCAAAACAGACTTACGCCGATTATATGAATGATATGTTAGTTACTCTGTGGGTTTGTATAAACACCCTGGTATATAGATGAAAATATAATTTCAAAACCTTCAGCAAAGTATAAGAACGTGAAATTCAGTTTGATTGTACTTAAATTCAGTGCGTCTCAAAAAAAATTGTGCAAGTGAAAAGCGCCCTCTTCAGCAATTACAAAATAATGTTGTGATATAATTGGTTATAACAACGTCAAAGGAAAAGTCTCATCTTTCGACGGCCGATTATTTTGTTTAGTTATTTGTTTTTATCCTGAGATAAGTTTAGTTTACAACGAAAGTGTAAAATCCCAAATGTGCCACTTTTACCACAGTTAGTGATAGTATCAGGGCCCTCTTCCCATGAAGAGGCACAATTGTGATTTAACCATTATGTTGTTAACTAAACATATCTCGAGATTGAAATAAGCAAATTTAATAGAATAAACAGCATTTGAAAGTTATGACTTTATATCTGATGTTGACTAAAGCACGTGTGACAACAATAGTTTGTACTGTCAAAGAAGGCGCTTTTCACTTGTACAATTTTGAAGAGGTGTGCTGCAGCGTGTCTCAAAATTGTTCAAGTAAAATGCGCCCTCTTTCGCAATTAGAAATACTGTAGTTTTAATGACATTTTTACATTTTGAAATTCATAGAACGAACCAAACTAGAGTAATTCGGCTGCGCACAGCCGATGGGGTATGCCTCCGCACCCCCATGCAATTCCAAAATTCAAATGTTCGGGGCATCGTGACCTTTGACCGTTCAACTCTGAAATCTCATCAATGCCCCATAATACATACTTCACCCAAGTTACATAAATATCTGACAAGTCGTTCTCAAGTTATCGTGGTAAAGACATTAAGTATGGGGCCTCGTGACCTTTGACCGTTGACCTTTCAACCCCAAAATATGATCAGTTCATTGGTGCCTCATAACACCTACTTCACCCAAGTTAGACAATATCCGACAAGTCGTTCTCAAGTTATCGTGGTGAAGACATTAAGTATGGGGCCTCCTGACCTTTGACCTTTCAACCCCAAAATATGATCTCTTCGTTGGTGCCTCATAACACCTACTTCACCCAAGTTACATCAATATCCGATAAGCCGTTCTCATGTTATCATGGTAAAGACACTAAGTATGGAGGCTTGTGACCTCCGACCTTTGACCTATTAACCCTGAAATCTGATCAGCTCATTGGTGCCTTATAATACATACTTCACCCAAGTTACATCAAAATCCAACACGCCGTTCTCAAGTTATCGTGGTAACGAGCCCAAATCAGACGCGTCTTAGGCCCTGTGACCTTTAACCTTTGACCTTTCAACACCAAAATTTAATAAGTTCATTGTTGCATCATAATACATACTTCACCCAACTTACATCAAAATCCGATCGGCGGTTCTCAAGTTATCGCGGTAACGAGCCAAAATCAGACATATTTTAGGCCCACTGACCTTTGATCTTTGACCTTTCAGCTCCAAAATCTAATCAGTTCATTGTTGCCTCATAGTACATACTTGGTCCTAGTTACATGAAAATCTGATCAGCGGTTCTTAAGTTATCGCTGTAACGAGAACCGGTAACGGACGGACGGACGGACAACCCGAAAACATGATGCCTCCGGCAACTTCGTTGCGGAGGCATAAAAATAGCCAGGTAGAAAGTATTATGATCAGATGTCTGTTCGTGTAAATTGTATTTAAAGAGAATACACAGTACTGGTTAATGATGGAAAATCTTTCATCAAAATTTCACATTTCCATATTTTCCAGCTGAGAGTAAATTACATGCATTGTTATAATGTGGGACTAATTCACTTCACATGCAATAAAAAGTTGAGGAATTGGCAATTTGAGTACCCGACGGAGTAGGCTCCGTTGCTGCAGTGTGTATGGCAACAATTAACATAGTCCCACATATAGATTTCTTGTGTTAGTACTTTGTCAGCAGTGGGGATTTGTGTAACAGATATATCGAAAACGAAGTGTTCTGTTGTTTTCAACTACTCTCTCCTGTACTATAGTGACATTTTTAGAATACCATCTGTTCACAGAAGGTTTGAAGCAGTTGATATTAAAATGTTGTTGTTCTGCAAGTAATAATCCAGTACTGGTATTCTCTTTAATTTACGTATGAATTCCTGAAAAGTTGATATTATATTTGAATTTGTTTGATTGTTTTGCCACGAACGTTATTTGATTATTTTTATACTATAAATATTGAATACTCTACCTTGTAAAAAGTAAACGATGATCATGACCTTCAGGATCAAATATATTGCGTCACGAAACTGCTCTGTCTGTAGAAGGAAGTGTCAACTTTGGCGCTGGTCGGTGAGATTTACAACTCCAAAGTCCTAATTTTAAGATAAGGAAGTAGGTATTGACAAGGAGACAGAAAAAGGAGGACGTAGTCCTCTACCACCTGCTCGGCAAACAAAAGATCAACAGATATAACATAAAGAAATCGAAAAACATGCAAGAAGGTTGTCATCACTTTAATAAGTCGGTTGGATTTACGACCGAGATTTGGAGATGGACACGGAATAATTTTCATTAGCATAACGAAATATTTGTGGCATTTGAGAAAAAACTCATATATGTCATTCCCAATTTTAGAAAAAAAAATGATGTGTATTCCACAGGGTAACAACCGAAGTTTGGAACGCTAACTTGGACAGCGAACTCATGTTGTACACTACTCGCATCGTACAAAGTTGTGGTACGTCTCTACAGTATACACTGTGCACCTGTAGTCTGTCCCACTCGCACGAAGTTTAGTGGCGTTATTGGACTACCAAGAGGACGTTAGGTTGTATAGAGGTTATGTCACTTTCCAACTGAACTACACCAATTTTCATTTTTCTTTTTAGCATGCAGTTTCTTATTATGATATGAAAATGGTTAGATGGAGGTTGGAATGTAGATTCAGAATACAAAAATTAAAAAAAAATATGCATTCTTCAAAACAAAACGAAATCCAACCCCAAATAAACAAACAAACAAACAAAGCAACCCGCCCTCGGGAAAATATAGGATATGACGTAATGACTTAATAATTTCATATCTCATCTAGATGAAAAGTCTTAATATTTCTAAAGATTCCCTCAACTCTAAGTATTAAAACTTAGCCATGCTAAATCTGCAGTTATCCTCTATAATGGATACTTCAGATATAATTATTACTTGGTGGTTGAATATGACTACATGTATAAATGTTCTATTGTTGGGTTTTTAAACTTGATGTGATCAAGTTAACTATTTTTCGTGTTTTAACTCAAGAGTCCCATCGCCTACTAAGCGTACTTGTGAAAATACTAAGCTTGGATTAACATCCGTACCAGTACGTTAACTCAATTTAGGCAATGATGTTTTATTTTTCTTTACACAGTGAAATTAAAATTGATGTAAGTTGTCACATGCCTGTATGAACGAGCAGCTCGAAAATGAATGCGTCAAAGAAGAAAGCTATGGCAAGGGTTAAAGAGGCGGGTGCAAATGATGAAAGAGTTAGTAATTATGCCTCAAAACTGGAAGAGGTTGATCATTTCAAGTACCTTGGAGTGAGAATCCCAGCAAGATGGTAACAACTGCAGGGAAATCAAAGCCAACTAGCCATAGATTTGAAGGCTCTGAATTGACTGAATTTATTAAATTCAGAAATATTGTTTCAGTAATCGTGTATTGGTCTATGAATGCGGGAGACTTATGCATATTTTTTATATTTATGAATGCATATGGTATGCATACACATGCAGCTGTAGGGGTCTGGAAAAACACGGGTAGTATAGTAGAATTTTTGTCTCTACAATACACTAATTCAAATCGGAAACTATAATTTCACTTACCGGTAACTAATACCGATAACTATAATTTCACTTACACTTTTAGCTCATATACGTTGCTCAAGGTTCTTATATGGTGTTTTCTTTTATATACCAGTGCATTTGCATAATGATAATATTTGTGACCTGTCACCAAGATACTCAGATAAAGTCGCAAGTGTTAAGAAACATAACATAGACAGAAAAATACTTTGGGTGAAAAATATAAATATTCACACTTTGCAACTTGTGAAGGTTATAAAACTTATGATATATAAGGACACTTCACTTTCATTCTTTAAATCATAATTACAATGTTTGGCACTTTCCTTACCTTTGGATTGTGCGACTTTATCAGGATATCGGGGTGACGGGTCACATTTAGGCTTACAAAAGAGACTCCCTTTTCTTGAATATATTTATAATTTAAACTATTAAATATGTCAGCTTTTTACGTAACGCCATGATATATCAAATCGCAAAAATAAAGGCTTTTTAATGTGAGAATCAAATAAATTTTGATGGTGTGAGATGAAAGTATTATTTTGAAGTTTGTGCTTTCTGTATATATAATTTATACTTCTAAATTTTATATCTTCTAAATTTCCTTGTTTTTAAACAACATTTAAAGGAAAATGGCATGATTGAGTATAGTAAAAAAAAAATGCTTCAAGAAGCAAATGAGTTCAGACATATACCAATGTATATACTACCTGAAGTGTAAATCTCGGCTAGAAGGAATTGTCTGGAATTTGCTTAGAAAAGAACATTACATAACTTCGCGGAAGCCTCACTTTAAAACATTGTCAAACTTTGCTATCTGATATATATAACAGTATTTGAATGGACAAATAAACATATAGAATACAAAACGTCACACAATTATGCTGTTACTCATAAGACATGTAAGATATGTACAGATAACTCAGCAAATAAATTATTGTCAACTGACGGAAATTCTGCAACACAACAGTCTATGGGGGAAAACTTGACTCGTCGCTCAATGTTTTTCATTTTTACACACATAATGGTATTGAACTGTAAACATTTTAGAGCATTATTTTTAGACCTTATCAGAGATTCTGACAGCATAAAGAATCATATAGCTCATTTTTTCTAAACTAAAAACATTGTTAAATGATGAATCAAGCTTGAACTTACAGTATTGAATTACTCGCATGTCATGATTGAACTTAATCTCATAGAAATATGCACAGCAAACGTGCCTGTCACATTGGATACAGACAGAAGTTCTTTAAAAAATAGTCAATATTGTATACCACAACATTTTCACGGCAAAATCCTTACATAGTTTACTTGATGCTAGAATAGTTCTATCCTAAGTTGAGGACTACTTCTAGTCATGTTATTTACCTTCATTCATGCTTATAATATGCGTGGTTCAGTAGATTAATGGCATGTAAAAATAAGTCATATTTGAAAGCTTGAGTCTTTAACCTTCAATTTGACCCCAAGTTTGAAATCGTTAATAACATAAGGAAATATTAATCTTTCTTGAAGTAAACAGGCTTGGATTTTCTGAAAAAAGAGCTAAATTTCATGTTTCAAAGACTTCTCTTGTGTTCTGTCTAAATTTCATCCACCAGGACATACAGAGGGAGCCAACATGTCAGACGACACCAATCCTGGTGTGGGAGATTATTGAAATCAAGGTAGTACACTCTCCATGTACAGATCTGTATTCATTACTATCTCTTTAAGAAATTGAGCCGATGTCGGCAGAATGAATCTTTTTTTACAGACCAAAAAAATATACATAATGGCGCTGTTTGCTTTTTTACGCCATATGGTAGAAATATAGGTTTGGTTGGTTCAACAAAACATTTTCAAGCTTTTGCAACGTACAGTTTACCCTGGCCAATGCCAATTTAACTCCTTGTGCCCCGTCCCCTCATGTGCCACATTTTCCCGCGTGCCACCAAGGTTGAAGCAACATTGTTTTATTTGTACGTGCTGTATCTTTGTATTGCTATATTGTATAAAAACGTTCTGCAACAGAATTAGAGTTCATTTCATGCAATTTACAAGGGTATTAGGTTTGTTGTGATTTGTAAGGAAAATGTTTAAAGAAGTTGACTGTTTAGCTTGTCCTTGCTCATGTTTTAGATTTCTGTGCTTCAATATTAAAGGCATCGTTTAACAATATTTCCATTAAAAAAACAAGTGCTACATGATTCCATGTACTACCAATGTCTCTGATCAGGTCTAGAAGCGACACCCTAAAAAAAACTTGCGGTTCAAAATGATCATTAATACTTAAAAAATAAAAATCAGTGGGAGACCATTCATTCCCCCATACACTGCTGTGTAGCAGAATTTTCATCTGACAACAACAATTCATGTGCCAAGTTTTATCTGTACATATTTTACAACTGATAACATAACTGTCAGTACTTTTGTGTTCTAGTGCGTTTATTTGTCCATTGAAACTATGTGTCAGATAGAAAGTTTGACAATCTTTAAACTGGTCTTCAACAATGTCATATAGTGTCTTCTGTGCTGTTACAACACTGAGATTAATGCCTGGAGAACTTAAAAAACTCGACGTTTCGGGGAAAAACATGATTTTTTTTCGATTTTTGAAAATTTGCTCTCTCCTCCCATGTGGCACAGACCCCGATCTGAGACCATGCTTCAACACAAATTGCATGTATCTCTCAAGGTTTTAGGTCTAAGGATAGAACGTACTTACTTTCTAGGGGTCAATTAACAAAAATGAAGTGTCGATAATCTTTAATTTATACTGGGTGTACTATGGGTATGTGTGGTGTGACATTTTGTCTGAAGATAATTCTGGGAAGGGGAGACCCCATTCCACAAATGTGTCATTCATTATGATTTCAGTGAAATCATGTACTTTATCTTCCTAATGTATGTTTGCCTATTTTTTTAGATTGGACTCCATTCTACTGCTTTGCTGTACCTGTCTTCACAATGCCTATTTCATTGAGTCTGTGGCGGGTAAGAATTGGACGATTTACTCACCGGAGAAGATGTGAGGATCCATTTAATTGGCTGTGGTCATGGCTTGACCAGAAAGATAAGGAGAGTCAAGTTGGTTCACAATCTGAGGCCACAGAGAGTAAGGAGACTTCTACGAAGATTGATGAACCACATCAGAAGGAACAAAGAAATGTATTTCCATGTCAGAAAGACCAAAAACTGACTTCCGATGGGAGCAACAAAACACATCATTTAAACAATAACATACAGCAGGATACTTCACCATCCAGAACAGAACAACAGAGAACCAGTGATGGGGAAAGCACAATACACCATACCGAGGCAAATACACATTCATCTTTTGATGTCTTGTCGTCATCAACAACAACACACGTGAGAGGTCGGGATACTTCAACATCTAGAACGGAAGAACATGAAACCAGAGATGGTGACACCACAGCACATTCTACCCATGCAAACACACAAGATAATGATTATCAAGATAATTCTTCATCCACAACAGATCAACAACCAATAACAGCTGGTTACAACGCAGGTCAGCGTTCCACGACAAACACACACTCATTTCTGATGATGCCCTGTCCGTACCAATGAAAAGCGTGGTTGGAGATCAGGATACTTCTCCACCAGAACAAGCCAGGACACAACCCAAGACGGTGACAGGACAACACTCCCACGACAAACACACACTCATGTTCTGATGATGCCCTGTCCGTACCAATGAAAAGCGTGGTTGGAGATCAGGATACTTCTCCACCCAGAACAAGCCAGGACACAACCCAAGACGGTGACAGGACAACACTCCCACCCACGACAAACACACAATCGTGTTCTGATGATGCCCTGTCCGTACCAATGAAAAGCGTGGTTGGAGATCAGGATACTTCTCCATCCAGAACAAGCCAGGGACACACCCAGACGGTGACAGCACAACACTCCACCCACGACAACACCACAATCGTGTTCTGATGATGCCCTGTCCGTACCAATGAAAAGCGTTGTAGGAGATCAGAATACGTCTCCATCCAGAACAAGCCAAACACAACCAAAGACGGTGACAGCACACCACTCCCACCCACGACAAACACACAATCGTGTTCTGATGAGGCCCTGCTCCGTACCAAGGAAAACGTTGTAGGAGATCAGAATACGTCTCCACTCCAAACAAGCGAAGACACAACCAAGACGGTGACAGCACAACACTCCCACCCACGACAAACACACAATCGTGTTCTGATGATGCCCTGTCCGTACCAATGAAAAGCGTTGTAGGAGATCAGAATACGTCTCCATCCAAAACAAGCGAAGACACAACCAAAGACGGTGACAGCACAACACTCCCACCCACGACAAACACACAATCGTGTTCTGATGATGCCCTGTCCGTACCAATGAAAAGCGTTGTAGGAGATCAGAATACGTCTCCATCCAAAACAAGCGAAGACACAACCAAAGACGGTGACAGCACAACACTCCCACCCACGACAAACACACAATCGTGTTCTGATGATGTCCTGTCCGTACCAATGAAAAGCGTTGTAGGAGATCAGGATACGTCTCCATCCAGAACAAGCCAACACACAACCAAAGACGGTGACAGCACAACACTCCCACCCACGACAAACACACAATCGTGTTTTGATGATGTCCTGTCCGTACCAATGAAAAAAGGCGTTGTAGGAGATCAGGATTCTTCTCCATCTAGAACAAACCAAGACACAACCAAAGACGGTGACAGTACAACACCCCCACCGACGTCAAACACACAATCGTGTTCTGAAGTCCTGCCCTCATCAATACCTATCGGAACGGGAGTTCAGGATACTTCCCCATCCAGAGTACAAAAACAGACATTTGGAGCTGCTGACAATACTGAACCCCATTCCACGACAATAACGCAGTTATGTTTTGATGATGCCCTGTCCTTACCAGTTAAAACAGCTCCGGAGGATCAGGAGACCTCATTATCAAGAAAAGGGCAACAGACAACCAAAGATGATAGCTCAACACATTTTACCGAATCAAACACACATCCTTCTTCTGATGTCCCGTCCTCATCAATATCAACAGGCGTGGGAGGTCAGGATACTCCACCGTCAGGAATAGAACAAGAGACAGCCAGAGATCGTGACATCACAACAAATTCTACCCATACTGACACAGATTTATGTTCCAATGCCCTGTCTTCATCAATTACAAAAGCCGCAGGAGATCAGGATAATTCATTTTCAAAAACAAAACAAAAAACCAGAGACGGTGACAACACAACACTCAAAACCGAGACAAACGCACTATCATGCCAAGGTATTCTCTCCTCACCAATAACAACAGCCACAGTAGAGCATAATACTTCATTTTCCAGAAGAAAACATCATAATACCAGAATGGTGAAACACAATTCTCCCAACAAAAACAAGAACGCAATCTTGGTGTGATGATGTTCTATTCTCTGCAACGACAGCCATGGGGGATAAGGATACCTTACCACCACGAACTGAACAACAGACAATTACAGAGGGTGACGACCCAATAGCAAATTCCGAGACAAACACACATTCATGTTTTTATGTTTTGTACTCTTCAACAGTACCATTACTCTCTGGAACAGATGAAATCTGTGCTGATTTTACACCACAAAATCACTCGTGCAATGTTGATTCCATGCAGACTAGGTCTTGTGGGCAACAACAGGATGCAAATAACAATGCATCAATGTGTGAAACAATCCAACAAATAAGCCTGGGTGAGAGCTGCATCACCGTTTATCCTGACACTGATACAAGCCCATCTTCCAGTCTTCCATTGTTGAGAAGTAAACCAATCCAAGCTGGTGATAATAACACATCAAGTGACATACACCAAGAGACAACATTAACTGGAGAAAATAATACTAAATCAGGCCCCTCAACAGCACCAACCATTATCTCATCCTGTGAAGTATCATCACTCTCTTCTTTCTGCAATACTGTCTCAATTCCTACTGCTTGCAGCCATCTAGGTGCTGACAAAGACATCTCAAGACCAACTGTTCGGAGTGATCTACTGCTCTTGAGAGCTGGAGATGTTGAATCAAATCCGGGCCCAAGAGGAAAGTAAGTAAATTGTATGCAAATTGAAAGCAACTGAACATTTTGGATATCCTAATTATATCGCATAAACATACATGTATCTATTATGCATTTTTGAAATCTTGAATACATTGGAGTGGCAATCCCATGTTGAGTTAGGGCTAACAATTGATAACGTCATTTATACAGGAGCTTAATCTGCATTCTCCTAAAGTTTGACATCTAAAGTCACTTTAAGACGTCACTTCTGTGCATAACTTCTGCTTCACAGTTAATATCAATGATGTAGTGTACTAATGTAATGTATCAATGATGTCTCCGAATCAGAATAAATGGAAATTAGCATCTTAACAAATAAATGAGAAAGTGGGTCATAATTAAGCAAGAATATTGCCTTATGTTGATGCCGAACGAAAAAGGTTTTGTACTTTTTGTATTGCAACGATACCCATTTGAACATATTACACATATTCTACTACTACCGTACATCGATTCATGTCTTAATTAATAGTCCATGTTCTAGAGATTCAGATGGAAACATAAAATATTGTTTTTCATCTCAAGAATAGTACATGCAAGTTGAGAGACTACATATTCCATCAACGATGTATAATAATAGTTTGCATGATTTAAACTGTCATTCAAATGTTTAGAAGTCAATTATAGGCAATGGACAACATCATCATCTTGCAGGGGTGATATTGTTATCTGCAGTTTTATAGTTTAATTTCCATATCTGTCAATTTCCCGAGCTCTTGTATTTTGTCCTTACGCCAAGAAAGGAATATGCATTAAAGCCAAGTATAGTTTTGGTAAATGGAAACAAATGAATTTTTACAACTGTGTTTTTTAGATACACCTATGATCTATCAATGCTCTGAAAATTGCTCGACCCCCGAGATTTCCCATAGGTAATGTACATGCCGCTAGATGTGGTCCTTTTAATTTAAACATCGTAATTTGCCACTTTAAACAATTTTTCAGTGGGTTTCATGCTATTTTGTGATGTCTGGGATGACAAAAGAATACTTTGTGAAAGATTGACGAAAATTTTGTCTGATCGACCAATAATATACTTGGGCTTCAAAAACATTAATTACGGAAATATCATTTCAAAATAAATGAAAAATATTGTCATCTGACCTACATGATAGTATTTAAATGAACAAATAAACAGCCCAGAGCACAACAATTTAGACATCTATACTGTGAATAGTAAAATATATGCAGAACAATCAACATATGGCTTAATGTCCGGTGGACAAAATGTCTAAAACACAGTAACCTATGGAGGAAAACTGGAATTGTCGGTCATTGATATTCACATTTTGAAAGCACTGAATGATCATTTTAAATTACATTTTTTCAAGGATTCATTTTTGGACGTTATCATAGCATGAAGGACTATGTAGCTCAGGATTTTTTGAACGCGAAACGTTGTTAAATGTTAACATGTAAAATAAATATTATGCATTATATCAAATGACATTATATATCAGGTGTTGTTATCACAAACCGATAGGAGTCAGGGCAAGCCAATGGCCTCCGAGATCATGCCACGTGACTTCCCAGATAGCAGGTTGGCGTTATTATAACGCTGTTATTTGGTTGGAACTATTGGTTTGTGATTATTCAAGTGTGATATTCACGTGATTTACGTTAGGGAAATCACGTTTCTGCAAAGTTTAAATACTGTTAGAAATAGGTGTTATACACACGTTAACAATTAAACATTATCTTAGCGTTTATTCAGAGTTAAAGACACAACACTGCGGCGTTTCAAATAAAAAGAAATGGTCAACATTGATATCTGAGCTCCATAAGATGATCAATCATGTACCTACACAATGTAATGCACTTCATGGTTATTTTGAAGTAATTTTTTTCCGGGGCTTTAATTGCATTGGAGAATTGCTGAAAACATAACTATGTGTACTCTTTGTAGAATATTAGTTACAATGGTACAACATGATATAATCCTAACAGTATTCTTCAATATAAAAATAATAATCCTGAACCATGATAAAACAAAGCGAAAACTAATTATAAGCCAAGACTGACCCAATTATAACATTATAAGAATCTTTTCTGCTATGCCTGCTGTTCACTCTTTGTATGTATTGTGCACATTAACTACCCTAACGCATTATCATCTAATAAATGCATGTTGGAGGTAACTGTCAATGTTTACTTTTACATCCAATTATTTCAAAATTATTATCAAAAAGATCATGAAAACAAGCCTCTTCAGAATTATATGCCTTAGGTTATTTGAAACATCAGTCTGTTTTGCCATTACATCCATCCCTAAAAAGAATATTGACATGTTTGTCTTGAGAAAATGTAACAGATGGTACATAACCGGCGAACACCTATAGACTCAAGATGTGGTCTCATTGGATGTCGTATCTAATAATTATTTTTTACGATTATAGACTTAAAAACATGATTAGTGGTTGGATGTGTTTAGATGTAAACAGAGCATCCAGTTCTTCCCGTCTTCCATCATTTTAAATCAGTACGCACAATGAAAACAACTTTAGGCAGATCCTTAGATCCACAAATTACGGCCGCAATCTTCGGTCTATCTAAGGTCGAGCTTTTTGTTCATCGGGCTGTAATCCCAGTGATAGTTGAATGCTAGAAATATTCAGTGGGTCCCCCAGTGTGTGAAAACAGAGTTTCTTTATCATTTTGCAATAAATCAACAATGGATTGGCTACAGCTGATTACACGTCTGTTCATCACAGAATCAGTTACATGCCTGTGTGTCTATGTACAACCTTTAAATGGATTATTTTCTTGCAAATCATGACCGACTGATCCTGTGCATAATGCTGTTTGGGGTCAACCAGCCTCGAAAATATAATACTTGCAATTTCATACATGTTGCTCAGGTACTGTAACAGGATTTATTCTATACATCCCGAATTCTGTCCTAATTATTTACACTACATTTATACAATTTTTATCCAGGCAGCGTCCATTCGTTTCCATTCCTCCACTTTGATTTGTATACAGAGTTAAATATCAACAGATAAAACGAGCCCAACCCCAGTCCCAGTCCCATGGAACTAATCAACCATCAACCTCAACCCATCCACATCCGACAACTCACTTCCAAGATGGGCAGCAAGGTCCCAGGCAATTCTCACAAGCTGCCCTTGATCCAAGTATGGATCAGAGAAGTCGTTCTAATCAACCTGGGCAATCAGTGGGTGAGTTGATTAGATTAGTGAATAGTTTTCTACTGATATAGATGTACACTGCCACTTGATACTATTTCTCTGAAGCGTTGAATTTGTATATCATTAGATAAAGTTGGTAAAATTTGATATACAATTTGAACACATATTTACCGAAATCATGGGGTATGATCACCAATTGAAATCAAATCATTTAGTGTACATTACAAGGTACTTTTATGGTATCATTTTTTTTCTGGAAAAATGGAATTATAATTCTTCAATATCGCACCTAATTTAATGTCTCATTGAATCGTCGGTTGTCCGGCAGAAAGGCCCTATCATATGTTCCCGGCAGAAGGGCCTTAACACTAAATTGTCTCTAACTTGAAAACCATGGGCTCTTTTCACTACATGAAATTAAAGTAGTTTGATATTTTAGACCCTTTTTTCAGTCTGTTAAGTGCAAATATAAAATAAGGCAATGTTTTTCAAATTAGCGTCATTTTTTCCCCTTTACCGGGAACATGTGCTGGGCCCTTCTGCCAGACAAGCGACGGAATATGCTGAGACCACAATGATACCAATAAATTACATACACTAAACGTTATTTCTAGTAGCATTATTTTAGTACATTGGCGGCCTCATCCAACATCATGATGCCTCCCAGTTCTGCCTTCGTCCGGGAAGATCTCAGGATTCCGATTTGTCTAGTCATCTGAGATTGATCCAATATTTGCGCCCCAGATGTATCAAATGAACACATCCAACTTTTAACATTTGGGCAATTAACAAATGTTTTGTCTAAAATACGTTGAGTTGTTCTCTGAAAAGTGCAAAAATAAATAATCGGAACTGTCCGTTAGAAAGACAACATCAAAATGATCATTCGTTGCATTCCATTATTGGCCAAATCCAGCATCAACTGTACATATAAGTGTCAAGCATTTAGAGTTTAGCACTCTCAATAAACACCACAGCTGTATTACTACAATTTATAATTTCCTTTTAATGTAAATTATGTAACAATTGTACAACAAAAATTGTTTCTGTACTTTTTTCACATAAAGCTTGATTGTTTTGATTATTCAGAAACAGAGTCACACTGCAGAATTGAATACACAATCCACTCTTTCATAGGCACCATAGCCTGGTGGAAATGCCACTTCCAAGAGAACTTTAGGATGCCAGGTCTAGTCCTATTTTGATCATTTTTTCTGAATCTGAAATAAACAGACCAGGCATATGATTCACATATCATTGACCTTAATCATTATATTGGCAGGTCCATGGTTATCAAGAGAGACAGATTACTAAAAGATCCATTTTCAGGGAGACTGGTGGTGCGAAGGCAACTACACTGGATTGTCCAAAGTGAGCTGGATTTTATAAGAGAGGGCATTATCGGACACTTTTTGAACAGACCTTGTACATTAGACACCAATAGTGCTGGCAGATTATTCATGAACCCTGGTCAATATCATGAATTAACTAAGCTCGAAAACGACTGAACGGTTATCGTTCATATCAAGATATTACATAATGAACGATTTAATAGATATTATTATGATTGAATGTGGTATAATTGCACTAATTTTATGTGATTGATAAAACTTAAGCATTGGTACCTTATATGACTAACACAACTATGTACCTGCTGTTCATACAGGACACAAAATAACAAAAGGGGATGTACAAGGAATAGATGACACCACACTCAATGCCTTAGCACAAAGTATTAACCACCATGATGTGTCAAAGCTGGGTTTGGAACTTGGCTTTTCAATGACGGAAATAACGAGATATGTAGCTACAAATACCTCGGGAAATGTCATAACTACGACAGGAACTCAAGCTATGCTTTTTGCATGGAAACAGAAGACGTATAAAGGTACTCAACGTACGACACTGGTTGCCGCGCTAAAACAGTCAGGCCTGATACAACAGCTGGAGGAACATTTTCCCGGTGGTAAGTTTCTTTATTCTTTCTTTTCTTGTTCTACTGGTGTAGCTGATTTTATATTTAACCGAATGAAATAAAATAAATAAATAAATTACAATTACGGGGACTGCACTAAGAAAGCGACCTAAGGTATGGAGGATATGATGGTTGTTCTTGGTGATCTGTTGGAATGGAGGAGGCAAAGATGAAAAGCGGTGACAAGCGGAGTTCTGTGATTGTTTTCGTCCTGTTTGGGTTTCTCTTTGAGGACATCAGCTATTGATAGAGTCAAGACTTTTCGATAGCGTGTTGAATTTTGGATGTACTGTGGCCACGTGCCTGTGTTGTTTGAGTTTGTGTAGATGGTGTCGGAACGTGCGGGCGTCGGAACAGATGCGGAGCCGTGCTTGACAGTAAACTATGCCTTTTTTGCAGTGGCGTAGATGGCAACTGTTGGAGTGGAGGTACTGGTGTGTGTCTGTAGGCTTGGTGTACAAATCAGTGGTGCATGTGTTCATTTCTTTTCGCACAGTGACATCAAGGAAGTTGATCTGATGGTGAGATGTTTGCCATGTGAATTTAATGGTTCTGTACGTGGAAGGAGTTAATGAACTCAAAGAAGTAGTTTAGGCTTTCTTCATCACACATTGTCGATGTAACGCTACCAATATCTATGATCTTGTTGGTGCACCGGCTAGCATTTCTTCTTCAAGACTGCCCATGAAAAGGCAGGCGGAGGAGGGCACCATTCGCGTGGCCATTGCCGTGTCATGGATCTGGAGGTAGTGTTGCTGCATGAAGGTGAAATTGTTTTTGTTAAGTACATGTGACATAGTGTGACTATGTCGACGATGGGAGGTGTAGTGTGGTTGTTGTCAGCTAGAGCTTCGGCACAGGCGTTGATGTCGTCATCATGTGGGATGTTAGTATAGAGAGATTAGAAATCACAGGTACTAATGATGGCTGTAGCTGGTATTGGTGTCTATTGGAATCCAACTTGAGTAGAAAGTCGGGAGTGTCATGTATGTATGGGGAGATGCGGGGAACGAGTGGCTTAATGTCGTCTGAACCCTGACATGAGCTGACACTACCAAAACAACCTTGTCCACCCGCCCGCCCACCAGCTTCTTTTCTACTTATACTGGAGGAGATATGCAACTTACAGGGCAATACACAAATTTCTACTTGAATCGTGGTTGTTCTTATTCGCATGTTGCAGTTTTACTTGATGCTTTCGAATTTTTGAAATCTCTGATTTTTTTTTATCGTAGTAATTCGAGTTTTTTTATAGTTTTTAAACGGAAGATATGTAAAATCGATTTGCCCTTCTCCCTTTCCTATTACCTATCATTAAAACATAGTAACCCAAATTTATCAAGTGTATATACAATGTATCATATATTAGTTTGCTCGCTGAATATTTTACAGTGAATTATTGTAAAAATACTCTGTAGTTGTACATAATATTTCTTGATTTGGAAGTATTGGAATATTGTTAAATTATGTCAAAGCTTAAACAAATTAATTCATTAAAAATCAAAAAGATCGAGTAGTATAGAGTGTGAATGCAACAAGATATGACAAAGGAATGTATCGTGATCACAGTGTATTCTTTTCTTTCAGGGATGGCACTAATAGAAACCTGTAGGTCAGTAATATTAACTACCGAAGAGTTACTAAAAATGAATATATCGTCGGTATAGTACAGAAGGGAACTATTAACTGTGCAGGGTTTATAGAAATAGGGTCCTTCTGGTTCTTTACCATTCACACACACAAACACACATAACACATGCACACACACACACACACACCACAACACACCACAACACACCACACACAGAGTGAGTGAGAAACAGACAGACACAGGGACACACACACACATACAGACACATACACCTCGTAATTTCCCTACCTCTCATTTCATAATTAGTATACAAGCGGTTCCACCAAATAGGACTCATTCAACATAAAAATAGAATGTGTTTTACGTGTTTATTTCTTCTCTACAGATGCGTCAGATGCTTCATACAGAAATCCATCAGACTGTCCTGAAATGAATGAACAACAACTTAGACAGTGCAAGGAAGAGATACAGCATTACTACCGTACTGTGTTGTGCAAAATTAAAACTTCTCCTCTTGATATCGAATCCATAGTTGAATTTGAGCACATGTTCGTACATCTGAGTTTACTTAGAAAAAATTATAATACCAAACTGAAAGAACCCCTGCAATATGAGCAGCTTTTGGCAACTAAAGTAAATGGTGATTTACCTGCTCGCATTGTTATCCAGGGAGAAGCAGGTGTAGGCAAGACAACATTCTTGTCCAAAATAGCTTGGGACTGGGTCAACAAGAAACAATTCACAGAATATGAACTGGTACTTGTTATTCCTTTGAGGTTGATGAGAGAGTACTCATCCATTGGTGAGTATGTGAAAACGATACTGTCTGACAGTAACGATGTGACTCCAGCTCAGATAGATGCGTACATCAGATCCCATCCTGGAAAGGTTCTTGTACCGTTTGATGGCTTAGACGAGTTTGGCGGCAACATTTCAACAAAACATGATGAGAATGACATTGTTCAGGTATTAAGATGCAGTAAGTTGACGACATGCAGAGTCCTCGTGACAACACGACCGTCGGCAGTTGGTAGAATAACGTGTGATTTAGACATGGGAAGGCATTATGCATTTGTCAAAATAGAAGGTTTCAAAACGGCAAACGTGTCCGAGTATATTACCAAATTCTTTCGTGGTAACCAAGATTCTGCCGCAGAAAATCTAATTCAGTTCATGACAGAAGACAGCTTGGTAGCAGAAAACATGGCTCCATATCCAATCTACACTTCTATGCTTTGCCATCTTTGGAAAGAGGAAGAAAGGCGGGCAGTAATTCTAAAGTTGCGGACATTTTCCCAGTTGTTTATGGAGATGATACAATTTCTTTCAGAACACTTTGTCTCGAAGAATACCACTAGGCTCGATGCCAAAGAGCTCCCTGATTACGTTAAAAAGGTCAAGTTTTATTTCAACCAGATTGGAAAAATAGCATTCCAAGGACTTCTTGAAAACAAACTTGTTTTTGAAGAAGAAAAATTCTGTGATAATCCAGAAGCAATGACGGTTGGTTGTAAAGTTGGCGTTCTAACTAAAGAAGAACGATTAGCACCAAGAAACGTGAGGCGTGAGTTGAACAAGTATCATTTGGTTCAAATAAGCTTCCCACATAAATTGTTTCAAGAGTACATGGCAGGATTGTATTTGTCATCCCTTCACCAAAAGAATCTCAATGAATTTGAGAGGCTGATAAGGGAAACAGTGCTTCAGAGCCCACTGGATTATCGATATTTGTTGTACTTTACAGCAGCACAAACAGCAGATGTTGGCATGGCTGTCATAGCTAATCTGATGAAGAAGCACAAAGCAGATGCGAATGCAGGTGGGCCTAGGAAAAACACTGGAATGGATATGGATTTCATCATTGACGTAGCATTTGAGTCTCATGACAAAGAAGCCATCAAGCCTGCAACGCAATCTCTATCTAATGACGCATCATTGACAATCGACGAAAACAAATCTGCACACACTGTATCGGGGTATTTGTACCTTCTGGAGTCTTGGGGGAAATTGGTAAGGAAATTTTCGTCAGGTTGGTTCATAAGATTTCCTTGTTCATTACTCGATTTTTATTTGTGAGGTTTATGTGATTTTATATGTGTTAATATGGCTATCGTATAGAATGCACTATTACTGCATTTGTCAGTACCTACCATAGAAATTACAGAATATTGTTTTAGGTTTAATATTTTAATATTGTGAAGAGTTTAAACGTGTATAACATGTTTCAGGTCTAATGACCTTTGATCTTTTAACTCTGAAATCTAATCAGCCCATCGGTACCTCATAATGCATACGTAGCCCAAGTTTCAACAAAATCTGATATGCAGTTCTTAGTGTGCAACCGATACCAAATAAGGCATGTTGTTGGCCCATAACCTTTGAACCTTGACCTTTCAACTCCAATATTTAACCAGTTCATTGTTGCATCATAATACATACTAGCTGCACCCAACGCTACGCTATGGTTTTCGTGCTGCCGCAGTAAGGTGCTTACACTGTTTTACGGTGCAAAACCAGTAAGAAAAGGGCTTGTTATAAACGACCGGGTAATAAGTGTCGGGTAAATACCGCGTGAGTGTCCGAATTTAGCCAGCCAATTTTTCCTGTGGTGTCTTTCAAAGAACAAAGCTAACAA
This sequence comes from Eucidaris tribuloides, assembly GCA_001188425.1. Classification (NCBI taxonomy): domain Eukaryota; kingdom Metazoa; phylum Echinodermata; class Echinoidea; order Cidaroida; family Cidaridae; genus Eucidaris; species Eucidaris tribuloides. The sequence goes on along the minus strand of JZLH01S0387383.1, from coordinate 44,091 downwards.
AAATCACATCTATACAATAATGTATACACTTACCTGAAATCAAATTTAAGCCCTAACACGACACTTCTCACACCATAGGCCTACATTTATAATCTAACCTGTGTTAGTGTCTGCTGTGTCCTGTTTTGTCACAGTTTTCACTATTTTTCGGAAAATTAAATCCAAAATCGTCGTAATTCTCTTCGTTGTCGCACCACTCAGCTCATATCTCTAGCTCGCCTGGCAGATACTGTACCACGCGAGCGCTGTCAACCACTGCGATTGATCAAAACGCGATTTGTAGTACGGTGGCTGTAAAGAGGCATTTTTTTTCAAAATTGGTTTTCATATTACATGTAGAAGTGGGTCTGGAAACCCCCCCGGGGGGGGGGGAGTCGCTCTCCACACGGCCTGTCTCCCACCCGTGTCCAACAACCTCAGAAATGGACCCTAAACGGCGTAACCTATATAAATTTGCAACCCTAAATGGCGTAACACATCAGAAAAGCTAACCAAAGTGGCGTGACTCCCAGGAAATCCACTTATCCTGATACCCTAAGTGACGTGAACAGGGACTCCACTAATTTGATACCCTAAGTGGCGTAAACAGTGAAATCAACTAAATTGATACCCCACCCAAGTGTTCTTCTCATCTAAAACATTATTGTACATTGCGCAACCCGAATAGATTCACTTAACAATTCATAAATAATTCTCCTAATTATCAAATGTTCATGTTGGAGATGTTATTAGATCCACAAAAAATTGCACCCCTAAATGGCGTAATCTACATAACCAAATTAGTATCCCTAAATGGTGTGACATGTGAGAAAAGGCTACCCTAAGTGGCGATTGCCAGCGAACGGTGCTGAAAAAGCAACCCTTTTTCGAAAAGACGTCGACGACGCCCGAGGACTGGAAAAGGGACGCTTTACGACGCTTTTTCTGGACGCGGGTGCGTAGCAAGCCGTGTGGAGAGCGACCCCCTGGGCTGGATTCCTTACGGGGAATGGGGGGGGGGGTTGGGGTGATTATTCAAGGTTTATTTGAAGTAATAATTATGATTCTACTACTACAAATAATTAATCAATACAAATACATCTATCATTATTCCCTTTTTTAACTATGATGATTTACTTATTAGTATTTTAATAAATACTTTTAACAGACGGTTGTCATGTTGAATAATGATAGTTGTATTAACTATTAGTAGCAGTAGTATCATAATTATTACTTCAAATAAACCTTGAATAACCATCCCAACCCCCCCCTTCCCCATTCCCTTAGGGAATCTAGACCCACTTGCACATGTACTCTGAAAAACCAATTTTGAAAAAAAATGGGAAAATATGCCTCATCACAGCCACCGTACTACTATTCGCGTTTTGATCGATCGCAGTGGTTGGACAGCGCTCGCGCGGTACGCGTATAATGTTTCTACACTGAGGTTCAGTCCTTTTAGCCGAATTGCGGGTGGACCTAAGTCTAACGTTAGTACTTGGGAGGTGACGTCATGCGAGCCACCGATGAGAGCTGCCGGTCTCTCAAAATACACCGAACTTCAAAACTGAGGGAATTTTTGATTGATTTTAGACCAAAACATAAATTAACCGATCGCTTTTACAGTAGTGGTTGTGTGTTAGGTTATATTCTTTATCATTGGGTCTCACATATGAGGATATTATCAGTTAGTTTGCTAGGAACCAAGATTTTACGTACGTATGTGTGTGGATGGGGGGGGGGGGATTACCGCGGAAACACAACAATATACATCGGCGTGCATTGTACATAGGCCTACTGCAGAGTTTATCGGCCGCGAAGTGAAAGCTACGCACGGCTAAGTTAGCGCAGGTTAAACAAAGCCGTTTTGATCTAAAAAAAAAAAAACCCACACTTTTGTAATTTGTGACAAACACAATTTTTAATTTGAATTTCAACCTTTTTTCAATTTTACCACAGACTCATGCATACTACGCCCTGTCTGTCAAGCTTTGTTGTTCATAATAGTAGCTTTTACCCACACTTTGACACTAGGACTATACAGTGCGTATCAAAAAAACAAACAAACACGGGACAGTTTCGAAAAGTTTATCAAAATGTTGTTTCAAATTATGGTGTCTATATTTTGATGTTATTATGCTTTGAAGTCGTATCTTTCAAATGCCATTTAAAAAAATAAGTTTCGTTCATGCTTGAGCGAACGTTTTTTGTCGGGGGTTCAAAAAAGGCTTGCGCCAAAACGGCCGATAATGAGATATATGTTCATCAGACTTCTTGCTAATCAGCAGACTTCCACTTAACCTTTTCATTATCTTTGCAATTATTTTCGAATTATGCTTTCAAAATTAATTTACAAAGCTATTTATTTACTAGAATTGTTTTTTTTTAATATGTTATCTTTTAGCATTGAATATTCCTTCACACTTAAAAAAAAACTTTTTTGTCAACCCAAGTAAGGAGATTTGCATTATTAATGGGGAGAGCTTGTAATTTATTCAAATCCTTTCATTGTGTGCAACAAAGGTTATGGTGCCTTTGAAAGAGATGAATCCTTTCCTGTAAGAATCAATATTGTCCTTTCAAGCACATAATTTAACATGTTCAAGGAATCAATGTCCCCTCGGCACAAGGTACATGACAGCAACATGGCAAGACCTCGATTCACCGGTGCTTTGTAAATGAATTTTGAAAGCACAATTCGAAAATAATGGCAAAGATAATGAAAAGGTTAAGAGGAAGTCTGCTGATTAGCAAGAAGTCTGTTGATCATATTCTCATTTTCTGCCATTTTGGCGCAAGCCTTTTTTTTGAACCCCCGACAAAAACTTTCCGTGTTCGCTCAAGCATGAACGAAGCTTATTTTTTTTTTATGGCATTTGAAAGATAAGACTTCAGAGCATCTATTAACGTCAAAATATAGACATCATAATTTGAAACAAAATTTTGATAGACTTTTCAAAACTGTCCTTTTTTTTGGATACGCACTGTATAGCATAATGCACAAAAACTTTTGTGAGGGCAAACGTGTGCACCTAATCCTTATTGTTGCTCTTATTATTATTAGTAGTAGTAGTAATAGTAGTAGTAGCAGTAGTAGTAGTAGTAGTAGTAGTATTTATTATTCCTTATCAATTGTTTATTATTAATCATTTATTACTTGTTATGTAATTATGTTTCTATTAACTTATTTCATTCATGACTTACTTGATTATTCATTCATTATTTATTTATTTTATTATGTATTTATTATTAATTATTCACTGATTTGTTATTTGATTCTTTATTATTTTTTTCATTTTATTAATTTATTTATCTACTATCCATTATCATAATGTATTATCTTCATAATTTATAATTACATTGTACATTATTTGCCATTATCACTAATTTTGTTAGGCCTACACTTTTAGTCTTTTTATAATGATAATAACAACAACAACACTGATAATTACAAAAAGAATAGAAGAAAAACAAAAAGAAGAAGACTAATAACAACAATAATAATAATGATAATAATAATAATAATAATAATGATAATAATAATAATAGTAATAATAATAATAATTATTATTATTATTATTATTATAATTATTACTACATTATCATCATAATATTATTATTATAATTGGTATTATTATTATCATTTTTATCATTAGTCTTCTTCTTCTTCTCCTCCTTCTTGTTTTTCGTTTTAAAAAGAGTACCACAACTAGTGATAATTAGGGTAAATAATGGTAAATATTTGCGATAAAAATAAATGAAAATTATGATAGCAATGAATAGTAGATGAATGAGTAGTAAAGAAACAAATAGCAAATAAGTAAATAAATAATAATACATAATTCGATAAATAATGAATGAATAATTAAATAAGTTATGAATAAAATAAGTTAATAGAAATGAATAATAAATAATCAATAATTGATGAAGAGTGATAATGATTACTGTATACGCCATATATTTTGCGTACATATATTTTCGCGATTTTGCTTCAAGACTAGAATTTCGCGAGGATATATTTTCGTAATGTTATTGCATTTGTATTCACTTTGTACAGGGATATCAAGAAGCGAAAATTTTCGCGTTCAGTAAGTCGCGAAATATAGCGTGACGAGTGTCAAAGTGTGGGTAAAAGCTCCGTATATGCGTGATTCCGTGGTAAAATTATTCAAAATTGAAATTCAAATTAAAAATTGTGTTTTTCACAAATTGCAAAAGTGTGTTTTATTTAGATTAAAACGACTTTGTTCTTATGATCAACCTGCGCTTACATAGCCACGGCGTCGCTAAATTTCACTTCGCGGCCGATAAACCCTGCCGTAGACCTACAACGTACATTTGTGTGTTTCTGTGGTAATCCCCCCCCCCCACACACACACACAGGGACGTAAAATCTTGGTTCCTAGCAAACTAATTGACAATTTCCTCATATATCAGACTTAATATTAAAGAATATAACCTAACACACAACTTCTACTGTAAAAGCGTTCGGCGAGCTAGATTGATGAGCTGTGAGTGGTGCGACAACGAAGAGAATTACGAAGATTTCGGATTGAATGTTCCGAAAAATAGTGAAAACTGTGACAAAACAGGACACGCAGACACTAACACAGGTTAGATGGTGAATGTATGGTGTGTAACGTGTCGTGTTAGGGCTTAAATTTGTATAGATGTGATTTCTTTGTAAGCTTTGTTCTTTGAAAGACACCATAGGAAAAGATGGCTGGCTAGCTTCAGACATCCACGCGGAATTTACCCGAAACTTACACTCCACTTACCCGACCATTTATAACAAGCCCCCCCCCCCCCATAAAATGCGTTTTGCGGCGAAATACCGGTGAAATATACAGTGAACAATAAGAATTAAGGTGAAATCGCTGGCAACGTGTTGCAAGGAATTGACTGTAATATTTTTTTTCGGTAATTTCCACGAAATTGGTTACCATGAATTTGACCGTATTCTTTGCCGGTCTGTCACTGTAAATCAATTATTTTACTTGCTTTTCATTGTGAAAAAATGAACATAAAAAATAAGAAATGAAAAATACAATTTGGTCCACCGTAAAAATCATATTGAATTTACCGTAATTGTAATTTTTTTTTAGAGTGTACCATAAAAAAGGATAATTACTTAAAGCCGCTGGCTAACACAGTTAAAAAAAATCTGAACTACATGATTCCCCATGCTACCGGTGTCTTTGATAATGTCTAAAAATGAAGCCCTGAAAAAAATTGTATTTCAAAATGATTATTTCGTGCTTTAAAAAAGTGAAAATCGTAAGTTGACCAGATTCACCTGCCCATTTACTTACACTTACTGTGTGTAGATCTATGCTATTTTCTACTCGCCCCGAGTATTAATTGTTTATTCATTCATATCTTGCCAGTAGCTGCATGAATTTCCTAACTTTTGCATTCTAGAGTGTTTATTTGTCCATTCGAACACTACTATGTAGCTCAGATATCAAAGTTTGACAATTTTTTAATTGAAGCTCCACAATATTAGCCTATCACTTTCAAAATAAAAGTGGTCATTATTCATTTATTTGGCATCAAACAACATATGCATTTAATACTGCAGTTTTAAAGAAAATAGTCTCTTCTTGTAGACTCCTCCAAGATACAGGGAAAGAAACAAGCATTTCTACATCACTATGGCCGATAGGCCTTTCTGTCAGGAAAAATGATATAAATTTTGTAAAATACCATGCCAAATAATAGTATTACCTAAATTGAATAATTTTACAAATAAGAACTTATGATTAAATTAGATGAATAATTTTAGGAAGTAAAGTGCACGATAAGGATAAGCACACAAATGGATACATTGTTATATACTTTTTTAAAAAAAATGGCATCTGGCAATAGTAACAAATGGGTATAACAAAAACAAAACAAAAATAAAAAAATAAAATAAATGAAAGAGAGAATAGAATGAAAAGAAGAGACACAAAAAATTGAAACCGGGAATCGAACCCGGCTGGGATTTTTTATGAGGATATAACGAAGGTCTTAGACACTCAGCCACAAGGTACACGTCCTTGAATTCACGATTGTGATCTATTATTATAGACACAAATAATAGCAAGCTTAATTGCAAAATGACACTATTGAAAGAATTTTGCTTTAGTTGTTTTTGTTCGATGTCTTAAATATATATTAAAATCCTTTAAAAGATAATTAAATGAAAATATATCATTTATTTATCACATATTCCAAACGGCGAACGAAAACTATGTTCTATTTCGCCGACCAAATCATATTGAGATGAGGCGGTTGCAGCACACAACGACGGAAAGCGTCGAAGGCTTTTCTAGGAATATGTCTGGCTGTTGTTTAATTGTGTTTCATAATATGAATACAACAGACATGTTTCTACAGTCTTTAGAATAAATCATCATCAAAATATCACAATTAATAGCGAAACCCAATTATCAAGGGCGGCTGTTTGAATGTTAAACTTCGCTGCTCATGAATGCATGGAGTAGGTCAACCATAATATTCATCGCCGTGTTGAGTGTTTTTTTTTTTTTTGATTTCCTGGTCCACCGCGAGACCGAAATGGGTCTAAACCCGGCACGTCTCATGGAGTCAAGAATTCTCCGTCCACCGAATTGGGCTCTTTCCGCTTCGACTCTTCATCCGAAGAGAGCCGCCCTACCGATTCCGACCCTGGAACCCCGAATAAGTGACGTTTTGTGACGCTAGTCGACACGTTTCGACGTGAAAGAAGTCATTGCCCCGCCCACAATTTTACCACATGGCGCCACGCACAATTCACTCACGGGGCTCGCTCGATTAAAGATATATAGACTTGACCCGAGTTACATCAAAATCTGACCAACGGTTCTCAAGTTATTTGGCATAGAGAACCGGTGGGATGGGTGGATAAAATCGAGACATTCTAAGCCCTGTGACATTTGACCTCAGACCTTTCAAATCCGAAATTTTATCAGTTCATCGTGGCATCATTATAGTACATACGTGACCCTAGTTACCTCAAAATCCCATCAGGCGTGTTAAAGTTATCAAGCTGGACGGACAGACAGACGGATGGATGGACAACCCGAAAACATGATGCCTGACGTACCTTCGGTGTGCAGACAAAAAAATGTCAAGCAATGATATTTGACCTAGATGGTACAAACAAAATACAAAACTTTAGGCAGGTATGCACGCACTAGCCAACTATAAGCATGATAAGTATATTTCGGTACTTTAATTTATGCCTTTGGGGCAAAACATTGATAACACAGCAGTCTATGGGGGCAAATAAATTGGTTGCTTGTTGATTATCACTGAACTGCCAGTTTTTTCAATGCTATAATTTTAAGACCATATCAGAGACACAAGTGGTATAGGGAATGGTAGTAGTATTTTTGTGTGAAAATGAAATCATTGCTAACGATGTTTAAAGAGAAGTTTTACATCAATAAGCGTGACTAAAAAATACATTGCATTGAATTTGAATTTTGGTGGATTTTGAAATCATCTTAAGGGCGGGTTATGGGAACTAGCATATGGCTGATTTTGCTCACTAGCTAGATTATTGCAAGAACCACTCAATTTCATCTTAATGACACTTTAATCAAGCATGCAGTTTGATGCAATAGTAAACTGATTAAATCATTGTAATTGATTATTGACCTGAATTATTTCTTGACACAGATGTTTGCCCATGCTTTCTTCACGTAGGAAAAAAAGGAAATCATTTTGGGATAAAGTTTTTGTACTACTTTAATTTGAGAGTTGTGATGTAATTTCCATCAACAGCAATATCTCACAATTCACAACCGAACCATTGGCAGGACTCTCTCACGTGATGCTGCTTTGTGTGTTTGTTCAATGTCAACACTCCGGAGGTTACAACTGAACCGGGTGTCCTTCCATGATGAGTTCTACTCAGTGCTGGCGGAACAGTCACGTGATTCCAAAGTAAGGAATATTCGAAATAATCGGCTTTGTCATGATGTGAATATATTATGTCCATATATATGATTTATGCAAATACCAGGAAACTTATTGCATTAAAGTGATTGTTATTGTACAGTTTCCTTCCTTGGTACGAGGTATAATGTACGAGGTGATATGTTGTGATCCTTACAAATCGTCGGCGGTCAAACGAACCGTCGTATCGCGATACGACAGTGCGAAACTCATTTCAGAGAAAATC
>JZLH01S0387383.1:18716-29537 GCA_001188425.1 Eucidaris tribuloides | reverse complement strand
AAGATGTCCAAAGGAGATGTCCAAAGGTGATTACCTAAGCTGATGGGTTCAAAATCCCCCCCCCCAAAAAAAAAATCCTCAAACGTAAAACCAACATAATCAGTTGACATGTCCTAGCCTTTATTGATTCTAAGGAGCCCTTTTTACATACAATAATATTGTTGTTTGGAACGCAAAGAATGGCAAAGCTTTTTTCGCCTGGGAAACTTACAATAAAATCATGTTTCCTGTTGAATCACGACAAAATGCAAAGCACACAAACACATGTGTTTGTGTGTTTTGAATTTCATCTTTGCAACTTAATAATTTGGACCACAGAATTGTACTATTTCAAACTTACTGCCCGACTCCTGCATTAAAAATAATAGGAATAAGTTACTAACCCTGACAATGTATGGTAACAATAACTACAACTTCCTGTATAGAGATCAAAATTAATAAACGTTGAATATTGTATCTAATATCATAAAATTTGAAATATGTACACACTAACAAATACACACACACACACACACACACACACACACACACACACACACACACACACACACACACACACACACACACACACACACTACACCCACCCAACCACCCTCTCCCCCCAAAAATACACTTTTAAACATGTTAAATAGAACCTATTAAATGTGAGGAAGTATAACAATAAAATAACAGATTAACACATAAAATGCACTCAGAGAATAATGACAATAGACATTCCGAGGTTATTTCCACTGGCACTTTTAGATTTATTTCTTCATGTAGAATGATCGAACCTGTAAATATCATGCGTTTATGACTACAACAAAGTTTATTTATTCGCAATGTACACGTCGTTTGAAATTCTGGCACTTTTGATATTTATATCGATGCATATAGTATCTGTTTATGTAATAGGATTTTTATTTTCAAAAATCATAAAGACCACACTATCTGCTGCAATTTATCTCATCTTGATGTCGTCAATCTGAAGATTATGTCGATTTTAGTTTTGTTTCGCAATTAACCGAATTTTATTTGAGATAGTATCTGCTGTTGCTTATGTATAAATTATGCTCATTGTTGAATTTTCTTCTGTTGTAAGAAAGTGTGAGTAATGATAGTAATGATAACTCAACTCTTATAATTATCAGGTTTTTGTATAATTATCAGTTTTATTATCAGTTGTGCAGTTCATTTTGTAGTCGGCATAAATGCTGTTCAGTATAAAGGGTAAGGCTGTCCTGGTTAAATAGCAGTAGCTTCATTTACTGTTCACAATGGAGTATTTATGACTTTTAAATACCATTAAATTATAATAAAAACAATCAAAAATTATATCAGCCGCAAAATGTTTCGGTGACTTATTTTTATAGTTGCCCTTTTAGTTCACTTAAATTTGTATTGTAAGTAACAACTATAATGTCTAAAATTCCCATTATTCTTCTGTAATGTGATACCAAACACAACTACTTTTAAAAAGAAAAAGCATAGATACAATGTATGTTTTACATGAATTAACGAATTTAAGTTAATATTTACAACTCTAATTCTTCGACTTAAAAAGCACAATTTAGAATGTAAGTGCTGTAATGCGCATATATTAAAGATTGTGTCTATTCATTTGCACGTCAAAAACACCTAAATGAATGAAATCAGCTGAAATCATATCCAATGTGAAGATTAATATAAATGAACACCTCTCATAGAGACTTCTGGACGGTTAAACTTAATCCTTTTTCAAATTACTCAAGAGCAATTTTAAAAAATCAGCGACGTCAAACGTGCACGTGCCTTTCCAAAATTGTCCGATCAGCCGTTAGCCAAAGGTCGTGCGGAGGTTACCAATCAGTGCGCTCCGCTGGTCTTGCAACGATACACATAACCGCGATTCGCAGTTTGAGCAAAATTGAAACTTCACGAAAGAACAACATTTTGGTAACATGTCGTTATTAGTTTTTCTCATAAAACAACAAATTCATGACGTATGGATCTCAAACTTTCAACACACCATTGGTAAGTACTAAACTACCGTTTGGTATTGATAATGAAGGGAAGTAATGGACTTGCACATCCCTGACACAATCTTTAATGCAGACTTGTACGCAGGGGCGTCGATCCGTGTTTTGGATTGGGGGGGGGGGCAAAAGTGGAAAAACGGGTCAAAAATTTTCGGCGCGCGCAATTGTAATACAGAATTTTAGGCGCGAAGCTCGCGAGAAATTTAACAATAATTGTGTATAATTGATGTTTGTTTATGCTAAGTTTTTTTTAGTTTTATAGTGCTTTCCAATGCTTTTTAAACATATCCTTGTAATGCATATTATGAATTTTTCAAGTTGTCAAAATTATGGGGGGGGGGCAATTCGATATGTTTGTCCCTCCCCCCCATATTTTCATTGGTGGGGCGATCGCCCCCTGCCCCCCTGCCTCCCCTGCCCGCCTCTGCTTGTACGATTCGGCTGGGATATGTATTGGACATTCTCAATACTTTGATCCAACAAATATTCAACAAGAAGCATCTTATATCCAACAACTCTTTTGTCACATTAATATACAAATGATGCGCAGGTTTGAGTTGGTCGGTAGGAATTGTGGACACAAGGTACCTCTGAATTGTCTGAACCCACGAGGCGCAGCCGAGTGGGTTCGGGCAAAATTCAGAGGTACCGCGTGTACAAAATTTTTACTCGACCCACGAAATCAACCTGCGCATCATCTGTTTTATGGAATGGGCCCCGGAATCTATCAAAAAGGCTAAAATCTCCATTAACATCAGTTTACCGGACGCGTCCGGTATTTTTTTTTTTACCGGACGCATGGTTTTGTAAGCTTGCTGCAAATGACATAATGTCAGGAAAAGGGACAAACTTTTCCCACTTTTCAGTGCAGAAATGTCAAAAAATGTGATAAAACAAAGGTTTGGGGTAACTAAGTTAAATGTCCCTGTATATGTCCTATGGACATTTTTAGTAGGCCGCCACCTGCACCGTGCACAGACAGTCACAGAGTTCACAGCGCTGCGTTTGCACAGCCACAAGCCACAAGCTGAATTTCAGAAGAAACCTCAATCTAAATGAATTTTACTCGTCATTAACAGAAATTGAGTCTTCATGCTCTCCTATTTAATTCATCAGGCTATAAGTTGGTTTAAAATCACAACTGCTCTAAGAAAACTTACATTATTGCTAAAAAATAATCATGATAATACGTGTACAAACATTGATAATCACCGACATTTGTATTCGATGTAATTAGTAGACAGTAAAGTCTGTACCTACAGTAAAAAACTGCGCACTGTTTGCAGTACCGGACTCTACTGTCTACTACATGTACAGCTAATTGACCGGCACCGCTGCAGCTGAGCTGCTCACACGACGGACATGATACGATTTTAAATTAAGTAAATTTACCTATTTTAGCTCTATTAATCTTCTTCTCACTTCTGGGAGGATGAGTGGCATCTGGATCTGTATGTATGCATTCAATTTCTGCAGACTTCTCATCGTGATCAGACAAAATGCACTTGAATTGAACTTCGTTTTAGGTGGTCACTGTGTGTGTGTTGCCTATACAGTGTTGTTCATGCACCATGCACAGCCGTGCGTGCAAAGAGTATCGTGATCGATTTGTAGTATCGCTAGTATCGCGTGCGGCCAGTAAAAATTCTTGCACGGTAATTGACCAATCAGATTGCAGAGATTCATCCAACCATTCTATAATTTGTTTTGGATCTTCATTGGGTCAACACCATAGCATGTTTGCTGAATTTTTGGGGGGCCAGATATTGGACAACATGTTGTCTGACAACGTTCAACAAGTTGGACAACATGTTGTCTGACAACGTTCAACAAGTTGGACAACATGTTGTCTGACAACGTTCAACAAGTTGGACAACATGTTGTCTGACAACGTTCAAAAAGTTGGACATGTTGTCTGACAACCTTGTTACAACGTTGTAAAACGTTTAGGTAACCTTGGCCCATCGTGACTTGCTACCCGGGTTTTGGTGATTGTGAGCTGTTAAATGACATTCAAACATCGAATAGCTACTAGAGATTTAGAAAATATGGAACAAATTGATATTTCCGGTGTTTTAGCATTGATAACCACAGTAAACATATCCTCTAGAAATTATTTATCAATTCATAATTTCAACTGCTGTAACGTATTCCTTTCTAGCGAAGTACGTTGAAAATAGATATTTTTAAAAGTTTTGCTATTAAATTTATCTGCTCCACGGGAAGCACGGAGACAGATAAAACTATCACAAGATTTATGAATAGGTGCATCATCGCAATGGAACAGATAAATCATAAATAACATGTTAAAGTTTACATGAATACTCGTAATGTGTCAAATAATTTCCAAAAAAAAAAAATTGTGTAACTTCCTCCTCAATTGCATCACAAACATTGAAAAAAAAAGTTGATAAGTTTACTACTATCTGTTGGCTAACAACTGTTAAATTACGTTTAGACTATTGTATCATACACCTTTCACGATTAATCAGACTAACAGTATTTATGAAAGCAATGCCGTAGAATAAATTGCTGCAATACCTTACATCATACATGTCATACCAGACTACAAAATGTGTACACATTACTATGTTTGCCATTTGCTCTGTGATGCATCTTGAAAATACGTTAGTCCTGTTTAACCTTAACACCCCAGAATACAAACATTTGGTCTAACATTGTCCCTAGCCAAGGAACGTCGATCTATTTTTCGGATTGGGAGGAGGTGGCAAAAGAGAGAAATATGTTGAAATTTTTCAGCACACTACGCGGGCAATAATTGCAATATAGAACTTTGCGTGCAAAGTGCGTTGCAAAAATGGGAAATTGTTTATGTTGTAGTAAGTGTAGTTTATGGGGGTTTTTAAAGTCTTTTTGCACTGGTTTTTATATTATTGGATTGCTTTTAGTTTTTTCCAAGGTGTCAAAAATTAAGGAGGGGGATACATATATGTGTTTACCATCCTAATATTCTAATTGGTCGGGGAACTGTGTCCCAGCTCCCTCAAATTTCGATGCCCCGCCCTTAAGAACACTACCACCGAAAATGTGTTGTACGTCCTAAATCCCTTTAGATTTAAGGAAATTCAAGAAAATACAAGGAAACTTGAGACATTGAGAAGGAAAACACACACACATTTACTATCCTCAGCCCCTTCAATAAATATTTCGGGTAATGTTAACACAATACATTATTTCTCTATTACGCTGATTCCGTCAGAGTGTCACATTTTACATCAGTACGATTTTCAAATACAGGTAATTTGTTGGATTCTGAACCGAAGAACATTCCTTTCAGTGCAGTACGAAATTGAGGATAACGTATGGTATAAATAATAGGATTAGCACACGAATTAAAGAAAGCTAAAACCACCACAGTACGATATTACGCTATTACGCTGATTCCGTCAGAGTGTCACATTTTACATCAGTACGATTTTCAAATACAGGTAATTTGTTGGATTCTGAACCGAAGAACATTCCTTTCAGTGCAGTACGAAATTGAGGATAACGTATGGTATAAATAATAGGATTAGCACACGAATTAAAGAAAGCTAAAACCACCACAATACGATAAACGCGACTGTAAAGATACCATGGACCCAGTAAACGAAGGTTGTATGCGAAGTAAGCGAACTGATCAGGGCCTATACATATCACGTATATTAGGATGACCAAAAACAACATCTTGATGACGCGTTTCTTGGCAAGGAGAAGACGAAACGACGGATTGGATAGGTTGTCAATTTGCCCTTCTTGAAATTTCATCGACTGTACGTGGAGGGGTTCTGGCGGTTAAAACTTGGGTTACTAGCATTATCGTCACGGGAACGACGAGTTTAAGAACGACGGATAGAACTCCATTCACAAGTTGACTTTCTCGAGATGGAAACCTGACCACGCATTTACCACTTGAGGAATCAACAAAGGAAATGTTCATCAAATATGCCCTCATGGCAAAAGCGATAGACCACATTATAACAATGTATACAGACGTACGCCGCAAACTAAAAATTTGCCTGAAATGAAAAGGATAGGCCACCGCAACGTAACGTTCAACTGATATAGCAGTCAGTGTAAATATCGAAGCACTTACAGAAATCCACATAAATCTCGCGGTGAAAATGATCTTGCAGTAAAAATCGGCCAGCGCGTTATTCGGTACCTTTCTTATTGGAGGGATGGGTATCATAAATATTGATGTTAGCAGGTCGGCTACAGCTAAAGCCCCGATGAGAGTATCTGTTGATCTGCGCTTTGACCTGCGCTGGAATATGACCGCCATCACCAGGAAATTTCCAATGATACCGACGATTGCAGATACCAGTTGGATGATAGTCCACCACGTCCAGGAAATTGGCAGCCACGCCCATTTTTGTTGAAGATAGAGCCCGGAAGGTGACTTCGTTGAATTTTCCGAAAGTATTGAATCCACTAATGATGTCTGGATACTTGTGTCATCGCCAGTAGATTCCGTTGTTTCCTTACCTTCATTCGGTTCTTGATTAAAGTTATAAGAAGATGTTGGGTAACTTTCTTCACCCGGACTCGTATGATTCTTAGATTCGCTCACCGGATAGAGTGCAGTACAACCACAGTATAGAAATCTTGCGATCAAGACCACTACACAAGGATTAATCAGCTTCCTCAAGTGGATTCGCATGATGGGTCTGTTAAGAAGGGATACAAAAAAGTCGCAGCATGGTATTAGGGTAAAATTTATAAAGAAGAGATATTATTTCATTCATGGGCGAAAATCCGGTCTGAGGAGTTGGGGAGGGGGATGATCGATGAAATTTCCAAATTTTGGGGACACCCCTAATTCAAAGGCTACTACTTGAAAAGGGGACACATTCAACGTGCAAAATATACCACTATATCTAAACATTAGTATATAGCTTTTATTGTGATCAATGCAGCAAAATGCATTGAATTTTGCAATGGGTTTTTCATGGCCTATATATCAATGTGCGAGTGAGCGAAGCGAGCGAGAAAAAAATAGGACCTGTGAGACTGTATGGAGTTCTATAACATCTTATAAAAAAGGAAAATGATTCTGAAATGTTTCAGATTCAGAGACTGAGAGACCTTTAAACAAAGTACAGTGTATTAATGCGAGCGAGCGTAGCAAGCGAGTCTTAGAAATTAAGGAAACTTACTCTAAGTCGTTTCAAATTTGGTGAACAAATAAAAAAAAGGAAAAAAAAAGGATTACATGTATTTTAAGAACCAGTAGCACTTAACCATGTTAACAAAAGGCTATAGTGGAAGTTAAATTAGAACGGGTGCCTCTAAAATGTAAAAAGGGCCATTGTCCCAGGTGAGGCTTATCGGAGGTGGAAAAATCGTTTTTATCTGAAAAGTAAAATGATTATGGAAATAAAAACGGGACAATCATTCTTAGGGATCATTTTGATGCAAATGCTTCAAACGCGCAATTGTACAAAAAGAAAAAAAAATGTAGAAAGGAAATATTTTGGTATTTATTTATTTATTTATTTGTTTATTTTTATTTATTATTTATTTATTTTTTTGGGGGGGGGGGTTATGAAAAAGGGTAGTGGATACCCAAATTCCTGGAATACTGGAAATACTATCACCCCAGCCCCACCCCAACAGCACATGATTTTGAATAATCCTAACCAAAAATTAAAGAGTTTTTAAAATTCCGAACCAAAAATTATGCCTACTTTAAAAGATGTTTTAAATGATGTAAAGTCTTGAGTGGGCTCTTTGTCATCTCATGAAAATATCTGGGTTTGCTTTCAACATTTTGTTGATAATACGATGTTCCAGAAGTTCTACATTTTGCGTTGTCTGTGCATTAAATGGGAATAGGGATATAATGCCCATTTGGACTGATGGAAAACACGTTAGTAATGAACATGAATGAGAGAAAATCGGAAACATCGGGATATTCAGATAACAATATCTTTAGCACTTTAAAATGCTATAAATGTTAGGCCTATTAATATAATTGATTATACACAATTTTTTTATGAAGAGTGGGGTATA
This sequence comes from Eucidaris tribuloides, assembly GCA_001188425.1. Taxonomy (NCBI): domain Eukaryota; kingdom Metazoa; phylum Echinodermata; class Echinoidea; order Cidaroida; family Cidaridae; genus Eucidaris; species Eucidaris tribuloides. The sequence goes on along the minus strand of JZLH01S0387383.1, from coordinate 21,525 downwards.
TTTGTACAGATCATCCCCCCTTCCCCAAAAAGTGATGGGATATATCCCCCATCCCCATCCTTCCAGTTTACGACATTGTACTTTAATTCGGGCAGTCTGCCAGTATAATAATACACTCTAAAACCAACTTTGTAATCAATATAGTTTAAAAATAGGAGAACTACACTGTTTCAAATGATTAATAATATTTATACTATCATGGACACTACCTTTAAAAGAAGGTTTTACGCACTGTTTTTCCGGGAACGAATGTTCAAATTATTGAGGGAAAGTGCAAGCGAGGGAGCGAAGTGACCGAGCGAGAACTTATGAGTTTTTAGAATTAAAATTGAACGATCTTAAACATTTTAAAGGCATTTCAGAAGAAATTCTCACTATATAGCAATTCTATCAATGATTAATTTAAAAATCAATATTTTTTCTTAAAAAGTGTGGGGGACGAATTATTGTACAGGCCAGCCCGCCTCGCAAAATGGGGAGATATATCCCCCCATACCCCCCCCCCCGGATTTACGCCAGTGATTTCAATGCACGACACTGTTGCATAATTTTTTTTTTTGCATAAACATGTCATTCATTCTGTAATAAAACAACGACCAACCTATAAACACGACTGATGTACGCGATGAGGTAATTTTGTCTATTGGTCTGAAGGTGCATTACACTACAAATCTTTAAGAATTTTCACTTTTTAAACACTTTTGTAAGTTTTATTTTGGCATTATTGCGCGTGTCTGATAAAGTATTTACGTTATACGCACTAAACCTTTGAGTAGTATGTCAAGTTCAAGTTTTGGCGCTTTTTGAAGAAAATAATGAGTGAAACTCCAATCCATTTACTCTTTATCTCGTAATCCTTATCCTGGGGAATCTATTGTAATAATGATTATGTTTGTGTTTTTGATTTGCACACCAAACTAAAGATGCATAAAATATGAAGTGTTTACAATTTGGGATTCATAAAGATTTCGAAATCTATAAGATAAATCATTTAAAATTTGGCCGTTGCTCAAGTTGTATTTTGTGACGTTAGTCTAGGTTTTAGGCGCTAAAATGTAGCTGTCATCTACTTATTTTGAATTTAGTGAAGTCTAGTTGTAGCAACAGATTCCTTGACAATCGTCTTATGTGAGTGTTTGACTGTGTAAGGTATAATCAGCAGGTATTCAGTTTGTACTACAAGGCACACTAATCAATCTAGCAGTCAGGCTACTTAAAGGCTGTAGACAATTAAAATTCAGTTTCACGACGTTACGTACTTGCATTGTATTTAATTAATAGAATCATTTATTTTCTGAGCCCCTGACTTTTCAGTCCAAAGGCTTTTGTGAGAGGTCAAGATTTATAAACATTAAAATCGTTACAATCAAAAGCATTTCAGGTAATTTGGTTGTTAAGTTTATTTTCGGGTGTGCAAATCCTGGACAGAATCATTTATTGTAGCAGAAAATGACTATTGCCTTATTTCTGAGCAATATATGATACAATTATTTTCATGAGGGAAATACATTTTTATATGTTGAAGTACATATCAAAGTTGTTTATTACACCCAAGGCACATCTCCTTTTGTACTTTCGCACAGTGTGACACTCCTACCCAGGATCTTTAAGATTATATTGCATTCATTTGTGAAAACACGCACATGTGTCAGTAAACCTTAGCGAGGCAACATGCTAAAATTACATTAGGTGCAAATCTTGAGTGCTCGAAATGTGCTGAGAAAACTCAAACATGCTTACCCCAAACTTCGTAATCGCTGGATTGGATATCCTATGTGGTCGGTCAGCCCGCACAAGTCCACCGCCTCGTTGAAATGAAAGCTAATCAATCCACCTACTATTGCTTGTTACCGGTGATATCTCATTATGTTATGGCAGTCTATTTACAAGCTCCTCCCCTCTTCATCGTTTCCAATTCATTATTGTTTTGCTGTTACATCCGTACCTTCAGTGGAACTGACGGATGTACAAAATATGAAGCACCTTTTGCTATCAGCCAGAAAGGCTCGCTTGATAATTGGTAGGTAATCGTAAACGTCACGGACTGAGAATGGGAGTGATGACCAATGAACGTGTCCTGATGAGGTATATGACTTCATGCAAGAAGACAAGTAAGCTTATAGGGGAAACTTGTTTGCAATAGTCAATAATTATCTGCTGAAATGGTTCGAGAGCGGATTTAAAGGGATATATATATATAGTGTCAGTCAGAAAAAAAGTTAACCGTTAGGAAATTGCTAATAATTGTCAAAATCAGATATGAATGATATCATATATGTTTGGAAAGAGTGATTTATCCCAAATCCTTTGGTATTATTTTCGTGTACTATAATGTTCACGCTTGGCTGAACATCAGGCATTGCTTGCGAGGGTGCAAAAATCGATTTGCGCCAAAGTACAGGCATTGTGAAAGAGTGAATTGAATGTACCAAATGAAAGGCATTGTATATGATTTGTTCAGAAGCAAAGTCAAAGACACACAGACACACAGACAAAACACACACACACACACACACACACACATAAACAAACACACACGCACACAATTACAGGAACATGCACACTCACATCGCACGTTTGAAGTGAGAACGATTGAATGTTTCAAATGAGATGTGTTGTATACAATTTTCAGAAGCAAGGTCATACATACACGCACACACGCGCTTGTGCGTACACGCACATAAATAACACACACACACATACACACACACACACACACACACACACACACACACACACACACACACACACACACACACACACACACACACACACACACACACACACACACACACACACACACACACAC
>JZLH01S0387378.1:518-14642 GCA_001188425.1 Eucidaris tribuloides | reverse complement strand
CACGGGTCCTACTAATCAGCGCGAGACTACCGCGAACTGCCGCGACGCGCGATGAACACGCGAACGATCAACGCGAGACAACGCAACTCGACATAGAACTGCCGCGAACTCGGACGCCAAATACTAATCAGCGCGAAACTACCCGCGAACTCCACCGCGAACTTCGCCCGCCAAATACATTAGCGCGAACTACGCGCGAACTACGGCGAACATCGATGAGAACTGGTGCTTGACGCGAACTTAGTGCTGTTGCGAACTACGCAAGGCATACGAATCGAACGCTCAAAATACTAATCAGGGCGCGAACTACCGCGAACTCAATGAGAACTGGTCTGACGCGAACTGGGTGCTGAGGCGAACTACCGCGAACTACGGACATCAATGGACTGTGTGCTGACGCGAACTGGCTGCTGAGCGAACTACCGCGAACTAAAACCGCGCGCGAACGTCATGCGAATGGTGCGTGACGCGGAACTGGTGCTGAGCGACTACGGGAATACGGCGAAACTTCAATGAGACTCGGTGCTGACGCGAACTGGTGCTGACCGCGACTACCGCGCGAACTACCGCGACAAGTCATGAGCAACTGGTGCTGAACGCCGAACTGGTGGCTGACGCGAACTAACGGCGAACTACCGCGAACGTCGATGAGACATGTGCTGATCGAACTAAACCTATGCAACGCCAAAAATAACTCCGCGGACTCGGCGATACGCACCGGGCTACAAGTTAGCGCGCAAATGCCGAGAAAGTCCATCGCAAAAATGCCGATTCTTTAATAGCGCGAACTCAGAAGCTCGGGCCTAAAACCTACGTAGCCATTTGAAGTCGTTGATCGATTATGTATTAACACGATGTGTACAATGTTTATGATCGATTAAGTATCACTGTTTAATCTGTAGACGATAGAATGCTTCTTTTTTCGTTGTTTCCCCCTCTGTTATCTCTAAATCATCCATTTTTTCATTTGATATTGTTCAATGTCACTCATCCCCCTTCATTTGTACATCCAAAAAGTTTTCTTTTTGGCTTCTTCTCGCTTTCCTTTCTTATTTTGTTTTAATTTACTTATTTGTGATTGGCTTAACAGTTTTGTCGCGTTTTTTTTTTCTTCTGTTTTGTTTCATTCTTCTTTTCGCGTTTTTCTAGGCCTTTTTTCAGTTATTCTGTTCTCCAGTTGTTTAAATCTATTGATTTTTTTTTATAAATCTTTTTTTTTTCTTTGGATTTTTGTTGGCATCATTCCTACCTTATTCTTGATGCCATTACCATTTTCTTTCTTACTTTTTTTTCTTTGAAAATTCATTACTTTCTTGATGGTTGTCTTTCCTGCGTGCCTTTCTTAATAAGTTGTTTTGTTTCACGGCCTTCGTCTCCTTTTCTCTTCCTGTTTTTGCCTTTTTATTTTGTTTTAATTTGCACTTCTTATTGGTAGTCTGATTTCATCTGTATTGATCTTTCTTCATCTATTTTTCTCTACTTATTCCATTGTTTGTATTACTCCTTTCTGCCTCATCCTGTTCTCATTTGTCTTCATTTCTTTCTATCTTTCTGTTATAACTTTATTTTTTTGTTCTATGAATTGTGAACTGAAGGCATATATAATATATACTCTAAATCATCCCATTTCTTATTTCTTTTGTTCAATTTGTAATCATTTTGTCCTTATTTGTTCTTAAATGTTTGAACTTTATTTTTTAAAACCTTACTTCCTTTTCTTTTCTCTTCTTTTCCTTTCTTTCCTTCTCCCTTTCTTTCTTGCTTTCGTTCCTATCTTTTTCTTGTTTCTTCTTCTTTCCCTGCATTCTTGTTTCCATCTTCAATCTAACATTAATCTTCTTAATATTGAACTTTATCTGTTACAACCTGAAATTCGGCGTTTCTTTTTTCTTTCTTTCTTCCCTTCCCCTCCCCTAGCCTTCCCCCCGCTTTCCTTCCTTTCTTTCTTTCTCCTTCCTTTTCTTTCCCGCCAGTCCTTCTTTAATTTTTCCTCTTTTCCGCTGCTGACTATGATATGGAAATGACGCCGCTATAGCAACGGACGTAAAGCTTGACCCCGCGTTTACAAACATGTGGGATTGAAGGATAATCTATGGAGTGGTTCTGAAGTACATGGGGTTGAGTGGCAAATATTGTGTTGGTGGACTTGTTTTACTGGACTAACACTCAAGTCAAATTTCAAGAAAGACTGCGAAGATCTCAAACGAATTTCTCATCTGTTTTAGAAGGGGGAATAGTGCGACAAAATGTCCTCTGCCGCCGTAAAAAACTTCAAGGGTGCGCCATTCGGGACTCAGAAATCCAGGTAGAAATAAAACGCTGATGGTAGTCTTTGTTTGTCTACTTTGATCTAAAATTACGTTAGATTTACTAAAAATTGACTTTGGTTATGGTAAAGCCTACGACAGTGGCCAATTCATAAGGACAGGAATTCAAGTTAACCTGACTGAAGAAACATTCTACAATCATTCATGGTTTACTTATAAATAATTCCATGTTACTCGATGGAATCTGTCTCCTTTTCGGGGGCTTTCTCATTTTAAACAATATTGACATCGTCAGTCGATGGTGTCAATATTGTTAAAAATGAGAAGCCCCCGAATAAAAAGGAGACAGATTCCATGCATCGGTCTAAGATTTTTCAAACGTTAGATCTAATTGATCTATGTGATGATATATCTAATCATAATGTTATTATCACATATCAGATATTGACTGTTTATTTTTATTTTTTGGTAATCCTGCAGGGTCTAAAGTAAAGTATAAATATTATACTTGCTAATTTACTGTGTGCAGTTTATTCCGTTAGTACGTTGACAGAATAAACCGCAAATAATAAAGTTAGCAACCTTTAGTTTAAATTACCCTTTAAAAAAAAAGATCTAGAGAAATCTATAATGATTCAAAATCTAACTTGTCATAGACGTTAATTTGTATTTTTGGTGGGGGGGGGGGGTAGGGGGGCATGGGTCTAAATGGTTCCAACCATGATATTGGTGCTGTGGATGGTGGTTTAATGATGTTGCCACAGGTGGGAATAGATCAATTATTTAATTATTTTTCATCATGGTTTTGTCATCTGCAGGTTTGATGTCTCGGGTGTTCACCCACAAAGTAAGATGCCAGGTACTTTCACACAAGTTTGGCATGACACAAAATCTATGAATAATTTGGTAAGTTTTCAGGTGGAGAAAAATGAAAATGATATTGATGTATGATGATGATGATGATGATCAGTGATGATGCTTGATGATGATGCATGATAATGATGATGATGATGATGATCAGTGTTAATGACATTGATGTACAGTGATGATGGTGGTGGTGATGAAGATGGTGGTGGTAACTGTGATGATAATGGTTATGATGATAATGATAAAAGTTACAATAATTTAACAATCGATTTAGTAACAATACTAAGAATGAAAAATAAAAACAATACGGTACAGTAATAACCTATATAGTGACTTCTGACTGTGTCTGTGACTTACTTTGACTTACTTGACTCATGTGCACAGGACCGAGTGCCCGGACTGAATGTCCTCTTGCCTTCCTGTGGCAAATCCTCCTCCAGTGTGTCCTATTCTGGGCATGATGTTCTGCCTCTTTTTAGGGATAGCTCCGAGATGCTCCTGATCGGGTCTTTCTGACTGTAAATACTGCAAATAATATTTCTGGTGATTTGATTCAATTATTAAAGACTAATTATAATTTACTAAAATTTATTCTAAAAATTGACACAAAAAATGGGAAATGAATTGATGTTTCAATCTTCAATGCAAAAATATATTACACCATATCATTGTTTGATAATTCTCCTCTATTTCTTTTTAATTTTGCAGAGACGTAAACTAGGTCCAGGTGTGTATCAAGTTGAAGTGGGGAACTTTAGCGAGAATGAAGTTGAGAGGAAAGCCTCCGGCCCTGGTTGGGCGAGGGCTTACGAAACGGCACGCATTGCAGCTCTGCCTCACCTACTGCACAAGGAGGAGTGGGAAAAGAAGCGGATGATTGTAAGTATATGAAAAGTAATGGTCTAATTACCCCCCATTTATAAATCATTCATCAATAAAAATGTCAATTAATTGGTTTTACATATTGTGAATAACTGCAGACTTAAATTTTTTAAAATTCTAAATAAAACTGGACTTTAATTATGACTACAATTGCACGAAAAGTAAAAAGGTATTATTGTAATTACTTTCATAGTACAGAACATTTAAAACACTTAAATGGTGATCGATCATGTAACAGAAAACAATATTTACTAGTTTACTAGTATTCAAGTTTGTGAAGAGTCAAATAAATTCATTTTAATCATGATTTTTTTTTTGTAAGTATACATGTACCATCATAATTGTAACCATGAGTTATTTTGTTGACATACTGTAGTTACATATAGACTCATTCAGATAAATTATATTTCCTCAAGTATAAAATTTTGTAATATGTAATGCAATTTATCATCCAGTAATGTGATTGTATAAAAAAGAAATGTTAATCTACATGTAGTACAAACACAGATAAAACATAGAACAGGCTGTGGTACCTAAAAATTGAAGGATAAAATATCAAAACTATAAATTTTTTGTGCCATATGTTTTACCCGAAACAACAATTAAACAATTTGCTGATTGATGTTTATTGATTTGTTGGCCTATGTTTCTTGTTTTTGTGTGTGTGCAGGTGAGGAACTTGGGGCCAGGTTCATACAACATCAAAGACTTCTTAGAGGTAATGGCGGACCGACCGTGCAGCATGAGGGGTATTTGTCAGACGAAAGCAAAGAGATTCAAACACAATAAAACGGTAAATACTTTGTGGGCATTTATTTGTGTGTGTACATATCCAGGGCTCGACACTAGCACTTACCCGCTTGCCGGGGGCAAGTGAAATTTCATGTCTGGCAAGTAAAACTCAAAATGTTAGAATTAACTTGCCCAAATCGGCAAATAAAATTCACGGAATGAGCAAAACATGTCCAAAACTCTTACCCAAAATGAACAAATATGTGTTAAACTTTGTGTTCTGTTAACTATATATTGCATCATTATTTTGTACTTTGTATTTCATTTTATGACTCTTTAAATTCCTAAATCACACCTTTTGCAACCCCCAGATTTAAAATTACAAATGTCCAATGCTTTAAATGGGCCTTGGCTATAATTGGGGGGGGGGGGGGGACTTTATAATGTGTTTGATTATTTTTTATTTTGGGCAAGTAAATATTTCATTCGGGCAAGTAAAAATCTGAAATTGATAAATTCACTTGCCCAAAGGGCAATTTCACTTCACTTGCCCAAAGGGCAAGTAGGAAAAAGAGTTAGTGTGAAGTCCTGACATATTAGAACCACATAAGAATGAATTGTCTGCATCTCTGTGTATTCAGGTGTGAATATTTGTTAGAGCAAACATGGGGACATTGATCTTCATTATTATTGTTAAAATTTTGATTTTCGAGAAACATACATGTTTAGCCTGCTGAGACAGATTTTTTCACTTCAAACATCTAAAACCATGATGTAGGTAATAAAAATGGTGAATTTACTGAATTAATCTCGCATGTTCTGAAATATTGTGTCACCCCTCAATGAAAAATATATCATTGAAACATACATTTATGTATCCAGATATGTTTCATGAGAGTGGAACAATTTTTATTACTATTTATACCAGTAAGTGCGGACGAGTGTATAATATGTTTATTGATCAGCATAGGAATTTACATTTGATATTCACATGTTTAAACTCAAGAGATTGTATTGACAACAATATATTCCAGAGGAATTCTAGCAAATGAGTGGAAGCTATCAGACATTTCTGGCCGCATCTTGAAAACAATTAGTTCCATGGGCATGAAATCATTTACACTTATATTGACATACTCGGCAACCTTTTGACTCACAATATGAATCAGTACTTTCTGTCAATAACCCAAGAATACTTTGTAAACACGACCTTCAAATAGATTGTTCTGATACAGCTAACAATCTCCCACCATTTCTCACTTGTGAATCATTCAAACTTGTAGACCGAGGTCCCAGGTCCAGGCACGTATGGCGAGGGCGGTATACCTCACTCAGCGGTGGAGAAGAAGGCCATGCAATCAACGAGCACCGTGGGTCTCCTAGACGCAGGATCATCCACACCGAGGCATCTACCATCCGTGGTAGGTTTCAAAGTCATTCAGTCCATTTGGAATTTGCAATTGTAGTACTTTGTGGGGTTAATAAGCACTTTAACAAAACCAGTCCTCTTTGATAGTGGTGAAATTCACTTTCATATAAATTCACTGCCTTGAAACTAATCAATTATTGTTTATTTTTATTTATTTTGTTTATTTATTGTAATTCTTTTACCACTTTTTGTTTCTATCATTTTATTATTTTAACAAGATAATTTGTTAATGTTTACTGCTTGATAATTTAGTATTTGATTTTGGCACTATTAGTAATATACTAATACTGAAACTAATCAATTATTGTTTATTTTTATTTATTTTGTTTATTTATTGTAATTCTTTTACCACTTTTTGTTTCTATCATTTTATTATTTTAACAAGATAATTTGTTAATGTTTACTGCTTGATAATTTAGTATTTGATTTTGGCGCTATTAGTAATATACTAATACTGTTGTGAGTTCTTGATTAATAAGTAACCTGTTTTCCCGTTGAAAATAGATTGTTCAAAGGAGTTTGATTCAAATACAATGTACATGTACGTGCCCTTGCAATAGAAAAAGAAAAGACCGATATCCACTGATATATGGTTGGAGTGAGGATATTAAATATACCCACTAAATGTTTGTTGCTTTGTTTTTAACAGGGCTGTGAGCTTGGGCCAGGGACATACAGCAATAAAAGTTTCACCGAGGAACTTACCAGTAAAATGACCAGTACCAGAGGACCCTATGACCTCTTCACTGGAGAGCGTAATGCACCAATCAAAGCTGGACATTTCGCAAGACCGGTGAGTTATAAGAAAATGATGTTATCATATTGCAGTTGTAACTATTCAACACTATTTGAAACTGAGAAAATCATTTTCCTCTGTGGTCAAATTTGAAATGTGCATTCAGTTCATGTTTTCATTTGTTTACTTTTCTGAAAAATGAAATTGACGGAATCACTCCATTTCTTACAAATGGCTGAAGCTACTGAGGTAAATGGGATGATAATTCAGTATTGCTGTATGCTTTACTTGTAAAATCAAATGGTTACAGTGTTCAATTAAAATGTAATACTGTCACATTTTTTTTTCAATTCACACACCTTTAGTTCATGTTTCCCAGCTATTTAAAGCTTAGAAATCAGATAAAACCTGGAAAATAAGTTCCTTGTTTTTCCACCAGTCAGAGAAATATCTGTGAATTTGAGAAAAATCACATAAATCAGGAAAGAAATGGGGAAATGCATTAACCCAAAAGGAAATTCAATCTAATTTTATTTCATATCAGTCTCTTGTAGTCTCTCTTTACCTTGTGGCTAAACTGCATATCTACTGGAAAATTAGCTGTGGTGGATTCGAGTGTGTAATGCAGCGATGCCTCCTTTTTCTCTTTACCTAGGTTTCAAACTGGAAGAAAGTTGAAATAAAGATCCTTGAATTTCCAACCTCCAAAAAAAAATTATCAGGAAGAATTCAGGGATTTTTGTGTTCATGAAATGCTGGGAACCCTGTAATACAGATCTTATTCCATCTGAACAACCCTTTACTTACTTACTGACTTTGTTTACTTTGTTGTTGAGACATGAAGCTTCTGCTTATGAGCCCACCTCGACGATCATATACTTGAATAATTAGCGTTGATACGGGCTATATTTGAGAGGGTGGTGATGCCAATGTTTTTCTAGTTCAGATTTGAAACTGTTTATGGACGTAGCATCAACTGTCGACTGTGACAAACCATTCCAGTTGTTCATGCCATGAACAGGGAACGACCTCAGTCTTACATTCGTCTTGCAATGCAGTTTGACAGCTTTGAAGCTATGACCTCTAGTCCTTGAATCACTCCTCATAGAAAATAAGCTTTTCTTCTTGACATCTTCTCATCCTGTCATCTTGAAAACCTGAATCTGATCTGCTCATTATCTTCGGTATTAAAGGGTTGGGAGCTTCAGTGCTTGCAGTCTCTCTCGGTAACTTAGATGGTTTACCTCTGGTACCATTCTGGTTGCTCGTTGTTGGACTTTTTGAAGTTTGTCTTCATCACTGATCAACTTTGGTTTCCATACAGTATTGCAATATTCCAGAGTGGGACATACTTTGATGAAATATAACAAATTGTAATTTTTGCCATTTCTGTTTATTTACTGATTCCATCATCATCACCACCACAGGGCCAGCATAATCTCGGGCCGGGCCAGTACCACATCAACTCTTTCTCAGACAAGTGGCAGGACGAGCACCATATATGGAAAGGCAAGCTAGGAAAGATCTCCCAGTATCCGGAGAGGCCGTCGGAACGCATGTATTGCTCGACGCTGAGCCAATGGCCCAGGAAATCTGTAAGTCCAGATCAAATTTTACCTCATACTCTATAGCATGACTTGAAAAACAATTGCTCAAGTGAAAGTGCCCTCTTTGACAGTTAAAAAATGCTGTGATGCATGCTTATGTCAACCAGGACATCAACATCAAGGAAAGAGAAGAAGGCCTGATGCTATCATTGACTGTAGTAAAAGTGGTACATATCTGATTTTACCTTTTCGTTGTTAATTAGATATATCTCGGGATTTAAACAAGTAAACTCAAGAAAACAAACAGCATCTGAAAGCTGAGACTTTGCCCTTGACGTTGACCCAACCATCATGTCACAACAGTATTTTCTAATTGCCAAAGAGGGCGCTTTATCACTTGCACAATTTTGTTTGAGACACGCTCTATTCTCCATTTAATCCTTTGGCCCCCAAAGCAGATGAATCACTTACATTATCAGCGAAACATTTTGCAAGTAGTACTGGGAGAGTTAACCTTTGAATCTAAACATAGAAACCAGTGTCATATTTCCTTTTCATCAGATAACAAATTACTTCAAGACAAACTATAACTGTCAAGTCATTAATTGTAATCACTCTTGTTATTTAATGATCATGTATTTTTACAGTCCATAGAAAAAGTTATAGTAATTTGTACACATTTATTTAGCACTTCGTAAAATCTCACAATTTTGGACCAAGCACATCATTTGTACTCCTTGTGTATCTCGGTTTGTGCTTAGAGACATGCAATTATACCTATGTGTAATGCACTACACAAACATATTTCATTATTATTATTATTATTATTGATATCATCTGTTTTTTTATCATTTTAGTCTGACCCTGCTCCTGGCAGTTATACCCCAAGAGAGCTGTCCAAGCCAAAAGCCAAGAACCTGCCACCGTTTATATCATCAGCAGAAAGATTTGATAAGAGGGCTCGCAAATTCTTCACTGGTCAGACGGTAAGTGTAAAACCACCATTTCCAGAATATAATATACTCACACCAAAGTGTATTTGTAATCATCTATGACATTTTTTCTCCGTCCTGTTTTATTATGGTAGAAGATGGCTCTAACTGATTTAGTATTTTGTTTTATGAATACGAGATGAATTTGGTTTGCCATTGTTATAAAAAAAAAGTGTATGTTTCATTCTTAGAGATGTCACTGCCTTTAGTTTAAATGTTTGAATACCAATAGACAGATTCATAATTGTAATTGTTACAATGCCATGGAACAGGGAGTTTTAACAACTAAAGATTTCAAACTTGCCCCAAAACTTGCTGGCTCATTTACACAATTTTGTCCTATGTAATTACTTTAAATTCATGTGTCAATAAAATTTATCAGGAACAACAGGATGCTTCTGTCACAACAAGGAAAAATACACAGGAGCAAAGAGCAATTTGCCTCCTACTTGTCCAAAAATAGCCCCAGTAAAATCTCTCAACTGCATGCATTAAAATGTTCACAAGGGTTTCTTTATTTCAAAACAGACCTCGTGAAAGATAAAAGTGTTTTTACCCCATCAAATTCACAATTGTCATACATGTAAAGCTTTTGTCATCTCCCCCTTAAGGTTTTGCTCATATCTCTTAATGGTTGCTTTTGAATAAAATAAAGGTTTACTGTTAAAAACATAATGACCATATATTGTCCATATTAATTTGCTTTACATCAGAACCCCGTTGGTGCAGGGCGGTATGACGTCCAGCGCTGGGAAGAGGCGCAACATCGTAACGGACATTCCAGCGTGTTTAACTCCAGAGTGAAGAGAGAGAGAACGAGCAGGGATAACATGATGCAGTAAGTATACGGGGTTTACTTTGATACTTCACAAGTCGAATCACTGTTTGACATACTCCACTATTATTGGTGAACTCTCCCTGGAAAATCAGATTTAATAATGTGGGGAAAGATATAAAGTACAAACAAGGTATATATATAGTAGATTTACTGCCCACAATAAATTGCCCCATCCTCATGAACTACAGACCATAATGCAAGTATATAAGGATTCATTTCTTAAAGTGTTATGAGATTGAAATCACTGGCTGAGTACATAATTATTGTAGGATTTAGTAAACTTGACCCCACAAAATATTTGATCTTGCAAATCAAACTACAAACAACATGACTCTTAAATGTTAATATGAATTAAATTGTATAATGTAATTGCTGAATCATCTGCTAATTTAGGTTCCAGATTTCAGAATTGTGTACAACTCTTATTTGCTTTGTAAGCCAACTGAACTTCCACATTCATCAGGGTGCGTCATTTGTTGATCAGTACAAATATCTAAGTATAATAGTTGCAATGCATAGTACATGTATTACATAATCCATCCTCATCCGTCCTTGAGCATAATGAACATCCGACAAGAAATTCACACATACAGGGGTACCTCGCTATAATGAAAACCTGAATACCATGACAATTATACACCTATCAATTGTAAGACGCACCCCTCGACCCCCAGGAATGATGCGTCATGGGTGGGTCACTTACCAACAAATTAATGACGCAGGGTACCGTCATGGAAGCATTTGGTCCGTCACAGCATGGTGACTGGGGTGCGTCAGTTTGTATTCAATAGCCGATTAAAGTACACAGCGTGCCACGTGCCCACGGAGACATCAGAGTCTGAATAAAAAGAGTTGTGGATGTTTTACTATGACGGAGGTGCGTCATGGAGACAGTCGATGATCAGTCAAAATCTAGAACTGGTGTGTCACATTTTTTTGTCTAGGCACAGTCATTTGTAAGAAAATGTCCGTCATAGTCGAGACACACAGGTGCGTCATGGTATATGAAAATCTGACTCACGTTTGACAAATGACGCACCATTCCCGGGGGTCGAGGGGTGCGTCTTACAATTGATAGGTGTATTACCTTGTTATATCAGGTTCCTCACTATATCAGGGTCCCAAAACAAAAGAAATTTTAAGAGTTGAGACCTGAAAAATCACCTTGTTATAAGAGGGTTTTGTTATATCCAACCTCTTTATAATGGGGTTCCACTGTATTTTGCATCAGAGAGCCAGGTGTTTTGTGTATATAGAACAAGAATGTAGTTTGAACTCAATGTTGATTAAAAATACCATGGCACACTGAAATTTGGTAGAAAGCACATGTATGTAGAGAGTTCATGAGTCTAAATGGAGAGTTTTTGTTAAATCACTATTTTTACCGATCTTGTCCACAGAGAGCGAATTCAGGGTGTCAACACGAGGCCAAATCTGACAAAATCCTCTGAAGAAGACTATGTGCGGGCAAGGAGAACCATCTACGCACAGCAGACATAGAGGGCAGCATACAAGACCCCCGTAGTGCTGATGCAAGGGTAGAGTCACATGTATCTCTTGCATATAGCATGAGAATGGTTTTCATCACATTGAATGAGTAAAATTTCTCATTTAATTAAAATTATGTTCTAGAAAATTTTGTATGTATATATTAATATTTTGCTGGAGATTTACCTTCCAAAAATGCCAATTATGCAAAATCTTGCAACTTCGTAATTTATGTACAATTGTATATATTTCTTATTATTTATGCTGCCTTATTTGTTATTAGGAATAATAAATCTTTCAATATGAACCTAAAGTGAAATTTGTATATTTTAACTATAATCTTTCACAGTATTTCAATATTTTACCTTATGATTACATTTATTATACCAAAAACTGTATTTGGATTTTTTTTATTTTCATTTTCTATGATTTGCGATTTTTTAATAGCTAGCATTATTTTCTTTTTAAACCAAGTGCTTTTACTATTGTGGTTATTTATCACATATGAATATGAACCAGATATAGAGGTTGCCCAAAATAATTTATTCTGGAGGACAAATTACAGCAAACCTGTGCACTAAACCATCACAATAATGGCATTTCATTATCTGCTGCACGGGGTTTTATCCTTTGTCCTGCAGCATAAATTATTGAACCCTCTGTAGTGTATTCTTGTAATTTCTGGTGAGTTGTGAATATCACTTTGTGCACTGTGTATGGACTATGCAAGTTGTGAAACTGCTGAAATACCAGGCTTGTGGCAAAATGCGGGTGATTTTCTGTGCTGATTTTATTTTACTATGATTTATTGTGCCTTTTCAATTCTTTTCATATGCACCTCAAATATTGAAAGTATTTTTATCATGATAATTGAATCTGGAACTTTTACAGATTGCAAATGTAAAGTACTTATGCAAGTTGCAAGCATACATTCTGTACATGTAGGATTATATGAACTTGACAAATTCTTTTAATTAATGCAATGCCACTCTTTAACTGCTGACTGAATTATTTACATATGTGCTACAATTGATATCATGTGCTATATTTTGCATATTCTAGGGACTCGAGACATTGTAGAAATGTTTTTTCTCAAGTCTCACAGCTTAGAGTCAAGGAGATTGAGAATGCCAAAGAGTTTGTAGACTCTCACACTGGATGACAAATAAGTCACTGTTTTTTATTTATTTTTTCAGCTGAATGTACAATATTTTTATGCTGAACTAAATCGATGAACTTTATCAGAGTCTTGTCGACACTCTCATGTTGTACATTATGATCATGGTCACAAATTGATGATATAGTATTAGTACCTGTATATAAAATATGACATCTACTGATCATTCCATATTTCATGGTAAATGTACATGTCATTTGAAATATATGTGCAGAAATTAAGTATTCAGTGGTATTTTAGTATTTCACTATTTATAGTGATTCTTTTACACAAGAATATCTTGTCAGTAGTCACAGTTGTCATTACCACAAATTCATTTCAATACAACTTGCGTAACTTGTAAATAAATTTATGCAATTGTGAAGTTATTAGTAATATGGCTGAATGAAATATGACTCCATCCAACTGAATAATTGCTTTAAAATAATTGCCAATCACTATGACTTAGTACATAGTCTATATGCTTTATGAATACAATCATTCCAATCAAATATATATGCAATTGCTCTCCAGAATAACAGTGATCGTCTTTCAAAATTAACTATGCCAACTGTTGGATATTGGTATTTATTTTACTCTTGGAATACCAAACGCATGGTTGTCGCTAGGCCAAGTTTAGTGCCAGTCCCACTTCCCGCACAGTGTGTGTGGTCGTGCAGTTGAAGTTGTGTCTTGTGAAAAAATGGGACTTTACAGGTTAACCGGTTTTGTTTACCGGGTTGACTTGATTTTTTGATGATATTCAAAACCTTTTTTTTTAATTTCATTGGATGGAAAATAAATACAGTAGTACATTAGTTACGTAGTGAGTTTGAAATACAGGAAATGTGACTTTTAAATATCTCCAGGGGAGAATACTTATAATTGTTATATGTATTTTTGGTCAGTTGTATATAATATAAACAGAAAACTAAGTATGCAATATAGATATATGCACACAATCATGTACAGCCATGTACTTTGTAAATATCATGCCTTGAATGAGATATGCAATATTATATCTGATGCAGACAAAAATAATAAAAGATATGTACTAGTCATTTGTATTTGTTCATTGCTTTTTATTTGGTTGACTCATATTTACAGTTCCCTCCTGAAATGAGGTTACACATTCTCAAGCTATAGAGAGCAGAAGATGATGTCAAACTGGTTCAGAAATATGTGAGGAC